>CAWUFW010000288.1:302500-362500 GCA_963921515.1 Calotriton arnoldi
GTCATGAGTGATGTAATATGTGACGTCATCAGCAGTGCATTGCGGGTGCGCGAGTTATAGTTAGCTGAACTAACTATAACGGGGAATTTCACGGGTTTTGTACGAGTGCAATGTCCAAGTAACTATAACTGTCCCTAAAACCTATGGTTTTTTCAGTGAATTTCAAAAGTTTTTTAAATGCTAATTTGTAACTATAACGTGTCTGAAACCTATGGTTTTTTCAGTGAATTTCAAAGGTTTTTTAAATGCTAATTTGTAACTATAACGTGTCTGAAACCTATGGTTTTTTCAGTGAATTTCAAAGGTTTTTAAATGCTAATTTCTAACTACAACGTGCCTGATACCTACGGTTTTTTCAGTGAATTTCAAAGGTTTTGTAAATGACAATTTTTAAATGTATTAATTGTTATATTAATTTTTTTCATACTGATTTACTACATTTTTAAAAACAATTTTTTTTACATATTTTATTTTTAAATTACATTGTAATTACATTATACATTACATTACAAAAATACTTTCTCAGAATGAATTACTTTAGTTTAAATACTTTGCACATAGGCAATAGACTTTTAAGTACAGTAGTTACAGTTGTTGCAATGGGCAACACATTTTCAAACACAATGCAACATTCAGCTCAATGTGAATTTCTAGTTAAATGCAATTAGTTACTTTATGGATTACTTTTCTAACCACAGGACTGGATCCTAGATTCAGTCCTGGTACATCTCCTGTAAACAGTTGAGTAAAAGCGTTTTGGTTACAGTCGTGATTTTTAAGGATTGTATTTTAAAAGTTGACACTTAGAAACTTTTTCTCATAGAATCACCAATGTTATCCTATGGAAGGAAATTCACTTAGCAGGTAAAAACTGTTATCGTTACTTTTTCTTACTCAGTGTTGGATCCTGGATCCAGCACTGGTGCATCTCCTGTAAACAGTTGAAAGAATGCGTTTAAGTCATACAGGTGATTTTTAAGGAATATTTGTAGTTTGTAAAAATCAACACTTTGAAACTTTTTGCTGAAAACCAGACAATGGATTCCTATGGAAGAAAATATAAGTTACTGGTAAGTACGGTTAAAATTACTTTTCAGGGTCAGTGCTGGGCTAAAAGATGCAGCACTGGGTTCTCTCCTGATAACAGGTGAGTAAATTGGTATTCGTACTTTGGTTGATTTTAGAGGAATATTATAAAGTTCAAAAACTCCACACTTAGAAGAATTTCCAAGTGAAACCAGTCAATGTTAGCCTATGAAGGTAATTCAAGTTACCGGTAAGTACGGTTAAAATTACTTTTCAGGACCAGTACTGGGCTGAAAGATGCAGCACTGAGGTCTCTCCTGATAACAGGTGAGTAAATCAGAATTCGTATTTCGGCTGATTTTAGAGGAATATTTGTATGTTTCAAAAATCAACACTTAGAAACTTTTTCAGCAAAAAGCAGGCAATGATATCCTATGGAAGGAAATTCAAGTTACTGGTAAGTACGGTTAAAATTACTTTTGAGGATCAGTACTGGGCTGAAAGATGCAGCACTGAGGTCTCTCCTGATAACAGGTGAGTAAATCGGAATTCGTATTTCGGCTGATTTTAGAGGAATATTTTAAAGTTCCAAAACTCCACACTTAGAAGAATTTCCAAGTGAAACCAGTCAATGTTAGCCTATGGAAGGAAATTCAAGTTACTGGTAAGTACGGTTAAAATTACTTTTCAGGACCAGTACTGGGCTGAAAGATACAGCACTGAGGTCTCTCCTTATAACAGGTGAGTAAATCGGAATTCGTATTTCGGCTGATTTTAGAGGAATATTTGTATGTTTCAAAAATCAACACTTAGAAGAATTTCCAAGTGAAACCAGTCAATGTTAGCCTATGAAGGAAATTCAAGTTACTGGTAAGTACGGTTAAAATTACTTTTCAGGATTAGTACTGGGCTGAAAGATGCAGCACTGAGGTCTCTCCTGATAACAGGTGAGTAAATCGGAATTCGTATTTCGGCTGATTTTAGAGGAATATTTTAAAGTTCCAAAACTCCACACTTAGAAGAATTTCCAAGTGAAACCAGTCAATGTTAGCCTATGGAAGGAAATTCAAGTTACTGGTAAGTACGGTTAAAATTACTTTTCAGGACCAGTACTAGGCTGAAAGATACAGCACTGAGGTCTCTCCTTATAACAGGTGAGTAAATCGGAATTCGTATTTCGGCTGATTTTAGAGGAATATTTGTATGTTTCAAAAATCAACACTTAGAAACTTTTCAGCAAAAAGCAGGCAATGATATCCTATGGAAGGAAATTCAAGTTACTGGTAAGTACGGTTAAAATTACTTTTGAGGATCAGTACTGGGCTGAAAGATGCAGCACTGAGGTCTCTCCTGATAACAGGTGAGTAAATCGGAATTCGTATTTCGGCTGATTTTAGAGGAATATTTTAAAGTTCCAAAACTCCACACTTAGAAGAATTTCCAAGTGAAACCAGTCAATGTTAGCCTATGAAGGAAATTCAAGTTACCGGTAAGTACGGTTAAAATTACTTTTCAGTACCAGTACTGGGCTGAAAGATGCAGCACTGAGGTCTCTCCTGATAACAGGTGAGTAAATCGGAATTCGTATTTCGGCTGATTTTAGAGGAATATTTTAAAGTTCCAAAACTCCACACTTAAAAGAATTTCCAAGTGAAACCAGTCAATGTTAGCCTATGGAAGGAAATTCAAGTTACTGGTAAGTACGGTTAAAATTACTTTTCAGGACCAGTACTGGGCTGAAAGATACAGCACTGAGGTCTCTCCTGATAACAGGTGAGTAAATCGGAATTCGTATTTCGGATGATTTTAGAAGAATATTTGCACAATGGTGAAGGGAGGGGCGGGGCCTGAGGTGACATCTGTGCAAACGCGCCCGTGGCACGTTTTAATTTGGGGGATTAAGTCCCCTTGAATCCTGAGGGTCCCTAGGGGCCAACTAGCCCACCAGGAACCTCCAATATGCGCCAGGGGCTGCGTTGCAGAGACGTGTAGAGAGGCCACACCCCTTTTACACCTCTCTGCAACGGGGGTGGCGGGGGTGGCGGTCCCCGGGCTTGGGGGCCCTTTGAGGCCCCCACACATAAATTAAACCCCCCACCATGCCCCCGGGACTTGGGCCACCCGGGGCAAAGATACATCGAAGCGCGGAGACCGCGCTCGATTTTTCCGGCAGGATTCGCGCACCCTGAGCGCATCCTGCCCATTTTTTTAAAAATTTTTTTGCCCAGGGGTCCTTGTGGGACCCCTGAGCAAACCTAGGGGTCAGGGTGTTTCTACCCTGCCCCTTTGTGCGCTTTGCGCACTTAGTTTCTGTCCCTCGGTTCTACCGAGGACAAAATGGCTGCCAACATTTCCTGAATCGGAATGTTGACAGCCAGCTGACAGCCAATTAACATGCAGCTCGTGGATCGGGACGGTGCGCGCAGGGTGCGCTCAGGGTGCGCGAATCCTCCGTGCCCATAGATATATATGTACTTTTACTTTTGATTTTCTCAGCAACTACTGAACGGATTTACACCATTTAACAAAAAGGGTTCTTTCTGAACCAAGAACTACCTCTTTGCCAAATTTGGTGTAATTCCGTTCAGCAGTTCGGGCTGTAGCCGTGTCTAAAGTTTCCTATGGAAAATTGCATGGGGAAAACACGTTTTGGGACCCCCTTCTTTCTCGGCCCCCGCTGACGAATCCCCGAGACTTTCAGGGTAGGAGCGGACCGGAGCGCCCCACAAAGTTTGAAAATTTTGCGAAGATACGTCAACCGGCAAGAGAGTTATTTCAAATAGAATGTCGTGGATTTCCTATGGATAATAGGTTGTAACTATAACTATCTACTGGCGACCGCCAGTAGATAATATGTGTGTGTATATATATATATATATATATATATATATATATATGTATGTATGTAATGTATGGATAGATAGATAGATTTACCTTGCATTGTAAAGGCACTGCGTGGTAAAGGAATCCGTTGTAAATGCATGAGATGCTAAGTCATACCATCCTACTAATGGAATTTGTGGGACACAAAACCACTGAAGAAGGACGTTGAGATCAGGGCCGGGCATTGGTCTAATAGTTCAGATCAAGTACTGATGCCCAATGTGAACCCTGGCCCTCCTAAGATCTGCATCTCCAAAACCCCATCTCATTTTTGGCAAATTGTCTTCAATAAAAATCAAAGGGAGCTTAAGACCTGATGGTTGAGCTGCACAAATCACCCAAATCTAGTGTCTTCTGGAAAAAGCATGATGGCCTTAGCTTCTCTGGCAATCTTACTTTTATTCAGAGGGCTTTTGCTCCAATTTTCTTTTTTTTTTATATAGAGCTCTGATTTGAACCCAAGACACGGATTAAATGTTTAAGCTGCACTATTTCTTAAACACTGACAAAAGCAGTTGCTTTGCCTTTTTTATATGTAAAAAAACACTGGTGGGGTAGGTTTAAAGGTGTTGTGCAGCACGTTTCATAAGGCGGGGTATCTGAAAATGGTACTTTCAATCGCTGGTGGACCATGGAAGAAATAACATTCGGGCCAGAACTCCATTTTACCCTTTTGAACAAATGTAGTAGTTAACGCCATCTGGAAGTATGAGAAAGCGCTTTCTTTGCTCAAGGGGATGATGTAATTTTAAAGGGGCAGTTGCAACCCTGCTCTTCAAGTCTTATATACTTTGAATGCGAAAGGACTGTCACGTGTTACCAGTGATGCTGTACCTTAAATCATAAACTGACAACATGAAGTGTAAGTATTTGATAGTGGCCTTCCTCTGGGAAACTACGTGGTACAAAATCAGTTGTGTGGCAAGCGGTGTCTGTGACTGACTCCTGCGTCTTGTGTGTGTATCTGCTTTGCCTTGCCACCCTAGAGTTGCCCATGCCCTACACCTGACTTAGCCAAAGGTACTACAGTGTCAATAGAAAGAAGAGAGAGACTCAACCCCTAATGGGGAAAGGAGGACATTGAAGAGGCGAACCAAAGGTAATAGCTGAGTAGAAAAGATTAAATGACTTAAGAAACAATGCAACTAACTAATTGTCGTTAAGAATAAAACAGGCTCTACAAATTAATTTAGGACATAACAAAAGTGGAAATATGTTTTTACTATTTACATAAATGTTTGGTTTTATGTTGGTGAATTAAAATGCATCACCTTGGCTTAACAGATGAGAGTGCGCTAACAACGTAAACCAGTTGTAGGTCAAATTAGTAGGGTACGTGTTATCACAACGTGTAGCGCTTTTTCTTTCCATCACGCAACAAATTTGTTAATGAAGCCCACCACAAAAATAATTAGTAAAACTCACTATTAGAAAACATCGAAAATGCTGCAGGGGCCTTGTGAAAGCATAGAAGCATTCCCATAAGGAACCAATCACATTGCGAAGAGCTAGACAAAGTTGTGACGTAGAGGTCGATGCTGGCACTTTACCTTGTCTTGAGGGTAGACTTTCCTCTTGTTTCGCCAGGTCATGTAATGCACTCCTCTCAGCCTGGCAAGGTCGGAGTAGCAGCGCTCATCGTCACAGTTGTACCTACGAGAAGAAACACAAAGATGCTGCAGGGTTGCACAGTCTGAGAGGGAGATGGAATTCCCAAAAATGCAGCAATTGAACACTCAAATACATAATAATGCAGGAGATTCACAAACAAAAAGCTCATTTCTAGCCATTTATCCTATGAGCTCTGCATTGTTGCCAGGAATATAAATTACTTTTTGTGTATTAAGAGTAATGGTTTTTATGTCGCTTCGTCCTTCCTTTCTGACTGCTTCAGCCACAACATGAATTGTTCAATAACTGCCTGTGTATATCCCGGGTCTCCTAACTGGCATATAACCGGTCGGCTCATTAGCAGGCAGGATGTCTTGTCTGCTGGACAAGATTGCTATTTTCAAACAATATTTTCATCCTATTCCTGTATGTTACTTGGCCCCAGGGTTTATAAGCAGCTGCTAACAAATGCAGTATGAGGCAATCAGAAACAGAAAATTACATAGAAGAAAAAACAAATGTACATTTTAAAGCTAGCCACACACATCTCCCGCACCCGTCTTGTCAGTCTGTGTGAATCTACCTGTTTTTATTACCTTGACTTTTCAATATTTTCAGACATAACGTGCCTGGTATCACGTTTACCCTTACCAATGATTTTAGGCTGTGTAAGGCTAAGTGGGGAGCGGGAATAGAGGAGTGTTCTCCCTGTGTGTGCGAAAAGGTCTGCATGTTGGGTGGATGTGCGGGGATAAAGAATTCTCAAAAAACTGTACAATTCTAAGTGTCAATAATTTGGAAGCACTAAACTGGCTTACTTTATCTTAAAGAAATCTTCTTAGATTAGCATAATGCAGCAGGATCAGATCAGTGCCTTTGCCTGCTTTAGGATAAATAATGACTTGTCACAGGATTAGCAGTCACCAGTCTGTTGCAAAAAAAAAAAAAAGGAAGGAAGAAAAAAAAATTCTGACAAAAAGTTAAAAATCGCCAACAACGGTTGGTGGCATCCAATAACCGTCTCCAATATCTGATTTGTGGTTGAAACTACAAGAAATCAGGTCCGCATGGAGATTGGAGATATGCAAAGTTCTAATAGAAATGACACCCCAGGGTCATTTTAAGGATTTTTGCCCACTACCATCAGTACAGACCAACTTTGAATTTTATTACCCAGTTTTTGCTAATTCAAGCCTACAAGATACCAAACAATGTCTATGTTACATCCTTAAGATAAGATAGGAAGACACAGTCTGAGATAGCGGTAGATAGAGAGAGGGGATTACTTGAAATTGAGGAGATATGGACAAATCACTTTCCCAGGGCGCCCCTGGCTATAGCCCACTTTGCCTATGCTTCAAATTGTAATACACAATCGAAGTTAACCATTCGTCACACCCTCTCAATGTACAGGCACGACCTATCACTCATAGTACACTGAGCATAGGTCTGAATGTTCCAGCTGACCACCCCCACCAGCCTTTAAGTGTCAGAAAGAGCCCATGCCACACCATGGCTGAGGTCAGTTCAAGCATTCCACCTCTAAGTTTTGATTTCCTCAGTGCAACAGCAGACCTGCTAAGTCACACGATGCCACGGTGTGACACACTATATCTGCTCCCTTCACATGGTCACATGGTAAGGAGCCGATATCACATGGTGGCAAGGAAAACGAGCTGAAAACCACTGCAAACAGTGGATTTTCAGCTCCCTTTCAAAGGCTTTCAACTGCTGACGTCCATTAAGGGGTGTGGAAACACCACAAGACAACGGCACCAGCCTCAGCAAGCTTTTTTCTTTTTGGGGCGGAGGGGGTTTGTAGGTGAGGTGGAGGGGGGCAAAAGTGCCTCCTATGTACTTCTCGGCACCAGGCCCCCATCCCCTCCAAAGTCCCACTCCCCTTCTCACACGGTGCATTTTTTGTTGCAGTTGACTGGTCTGCGAGAGGTTTACTCAGACTTTGGTCATATGCTAACTGTGCCACAGAACTTAAGCTGCATCTCACTGATGAGGCCCTTAATAGGCTGAAACAGGTCCGGGGCTGTGTTTCCCTTGACAGGGGTTATGGCCGGGCAGTTAGGGCCTGACTGTTTCTACTGGAGCAAGACCAATGGGGATTTGCATATGGCAGGTTCCTTTTTGAGGTGACATGGTGGATACAAAAGATGAACCGGGAATACAGTCCCAAGCAATTACCAGTGGATGAGATTAATTCAAGCAATTCAACCATTATTTTTTTGTTTGTCTCATAGAGGATATCATTCCCATGCTCAGTAGGAGTTCCCGATCACTAATCGCATACATTGATCTAGCACACCAACCTCCTGAACTGAACAACAGGCAACAAGTGCCTCAGACCTATGCCTCAAGTGATTTAATTATTATTCTGCAACTGGGACTAATTTGTGAGAATTGCAAACTCCGATGTAAGCCAGGTCACTACTCCAATTTAATATCCTAATATCCCACAAGTTCATCTTTCCCATCCACAATGTCATGCAACCTCTCCCCTTTAACTGGCTAGGAAAACAACGCTATTGTTCCTGTTATGCGGGTCACATGCACATCTCACCACATGCCCCATGAGTAGACTCCTATAGAGAGCTTTCATTGTCTGGATCTTCTGTAGAGATGGATGTCCAAAAGTGGAAATTTAAAATTGAAGCATGGATTCCTGGCTCTGAACTTCTGCTTTCCTCACTGTCATTTTTTGACCACACTGCACCACCTTTGCCAAGTATACGCTGTTGCACTCCATTTTTGTTGCTGCCCTAGAGTAAACTGCAGTCATGGTCACTCGTGTTCCCAGCAGTGGCAGGATCAGCAACTCCCTCAGTTGCAGTATCACTTGTGGCTGCTCCTCTCTTCTCTTAACTGATCTTTCACATAACGGGGAAGAATTGATACCTGGAAGCCAAACTATGGGCCCAATGTAGATCTCAGCGACCCATTACTCCGTCATAACGGTGAAAGATATCCTGTCCGCCGAAATATAAATCCCATAGGATATAACGGGATTTATATTTTAGCGGACGGGATATCCATCATCATTGTGACAGAGTAATCTGTCCACCAAGATCTAAATCAGGCACTATGCACAAGTTTTTATTGTAGGCTTCCTTGCACATAACATACCCCCTCCTAATAGCTATGTTAAATCAATCCTAACGCCATCATTAGGATGTGGAAGCATGTTGGGCCTACCACTAGTAGGGGACTCTCCTTTGGCCCCGAGTATACTGAGGACTTGCTTCCTCCTGCTGTTGCAAATGTTAATGAATCCGGCTGACCAGTAGCTAGTGATGTCGTGTAGTTCCTATATTTCCTATACAGGATCTGCACGTTTGGATAACATAAACTGTGGGACTGGTTGCAGACGGATTCCGTGCACCCCCACTGGATACGTTAGCCTGTCTGTATCAGCTAGCTCACAGTGCCACTATAATCTCCTCTTACCAGGGAGAGAATAGATTCTGGCAACCTCAGAACATGACAACCCTGATCCCTCAGAATCGTGGAAACAATATACTACCTTTCACTCAGTCACTCGTGCTCACTTAGTTTGTCTCAGATAGATACACAGAATAAACAGGCTGGGCGTTTTCAATAAGAATTTATTGAACAGTTGTTATTCTAGTGTAGAATAGATGAGCTGCAACAACCATTAGACAGTAGCAGAGATATATGATTAGAAGTACTACGAAAGTAAAGGGATGGTAAAGTTCTACCATCTTGCAGAAATCATGAATATATACAAGTACATAAAACACATGATAAAAAGTGCGTACTCCTACAATGCCTCCCTACCTAGATGTACCTAAATGTACCTAGCATCTGTGTAGATGGTATGCCAAGAATCCCTCTAGGATGTAGTCAACCCCATTACCTGAGACTGAGAGAATATGGGACCCCGCCTGGTCTCGAGTTGGACACCCCGCGAGGGATGTTAGACCACTGCGAGCTGGAGTGTCTTCATGCAGGAACCTCAGCGTCTCTGGTCAGTGTGTCAGCCGGGAAGTCTCGGTCTCCTCTCCCCGTCTAAGCAAGATGTGATGTATATATACCCATAGGTCTCCCCAGGGGTCCTACCTTGCTGTGTTACTGTGTCAGCCTAAAGGATGACATCGGGCCTGAACTTTATACAGAGATATTATACAGGAGATGTTAGTCCTGCTGTGCTTCCAAGAAGCCTCATGCATAATGTATGAGATTCGAACTAGGGGGAAACCTGCGTTCTGAATGCAGTGTCGTATCTAGTTAAAAGGTCAGTCCCTAAGAACCGTTATGTATGTAATGTAGGGAAGAATATAGGTGAAAGGTTACCTGCGCCTATATAGGGTACCTATATGGAATATAACACCCACTCCTCTTCCGACTGGACGACATATGTAACTTATTACCACACTACTAGCCTAACTAGATATTGGTACGCACAAAGTTTAAAAACATCGGTTTAGCTAAAAATGTTTAAAACTTCTAAAAAAATTCTAAAAAACTTACAACTGTCTAAAAAAAAAACATTTTTTGCAAGCCATAGCTCTAAAGTGTCCTTAGTTATAGTCCGAAGCACTACAAGCATTAGAAAGCCATGTATGCCCAATAAATGAAAGGAATGTCAATTTTTGTTTTGAGTTGCAAATTTGAGCTTGTTTTTAAAAAAAAGGGCGAATTTCTTCCAGCACACGACGAGCCAACTGAGTCAAATGTTTATGTGTCCTGGCTGGTAGACCAGCATTTTCGTTGCTTGCTTCCGCAGTAGACGGCCCCTGTAGCACCTCGCAGAGTACGTCAATTGAGCACAGATGATGTTCCACACTGTCCGCAGCCGGTGCTGAGGAAGCCTGTGCGCCGTCCAAAGCCTGGGTGTCAGAGGAGGAGCCGGTGTCCATACCAACAGGTGCTATTACTACCTGTGGGGGCTCAAGGAATGCCGGCATCAACATCGGAATACGCTGAGGACACTGCAGAACAGGGGCTGTTATCGGGTACAGTACAGCATTCACGTCCGGTTGTGCACATGATGGGAGTGTCAAACAAAGGTCTAACACGCATTCTTCTCCGCAAAACAGGCATCGGAGGACAGGTAAGATGCAGTCCATCCAGACTGGTCGAAATGACAAAAACCAAGATGCACTTAGTTCTCCTAGGCGAGGCGTGTCTAGATGTTGTACCATGCGGTCACTGTATTTACGCTCCAGGAGTGCTCTTTCCATCTCCTTGGTGAATGGGACGTCCATTGCGTAGCAAATGTAAAACAATCAGGATACCTGCTACTAGAAACAGGATGAGCAGAGGTCCTCCAAAGATGCTTTTGAAAACGGAGTGTATGAAGTTTGGTATAACTCCAAGTACCGTCTGAAAGGTGCTCAGAAGTCCAGAACCTATGGTCTTAAATAGATGGACTATGCCTGTCGTATCAGACATGTTAAAGATACAATTTACAATTTCTGCGAAATGGAAAGGGCAGTTTGCATGAATAAGCACCTGTATCTCTGCCGAAGACCTTGCGATCTGGAGATCAAAAGTCTCTCGCGCGGCAGTTAAGGGCACAGACTTCTGTAAAAACATGGCTTTCATTCAGCTTAGGGTATCAAACCGTATTAAAGAAACATTTAGTGAAGGCCATAACGGCGCCTCCCTGACTGTATGTGTCGGTGGAAACAATACTTGCGTACAACAAGTAACCCATGCTCATGGTTACCAGATATGAGATGCCCGGGAGCATTCCGCAGCAGCCTTGACTGTTCAGCATCAAGTAACTCCCATTTGAAAGTAGCCTGAATGCTGGAGTGATCACTGCAGCTGGGGCACCCTCAAATGGCAGGACAGGTTCGCTACAGAACCATTACAAGCCCGTGCAGCATTATATCCTGGCATATGAGTGATCCACTTAAAGCGTTCTCACAGTTTATACCGCTTAGAAACACTTCTCGATCCCCACTCCGGCATCAAAATCTGTATGGTAATACCCATGATTCCTTAATGTATTCCTTACCCATTTCTTCATATCTGCCTGCCTGCTTTTGTTCAAGGCAATACTGAAACTGAAAAGTAGTGACCGGTAGAGTTATGTGACCATGGATTAGCCATTTTGTGGACGGTAATTGAGATTGCCCCTGTTGTAATATGGCCAAATCTTGTTCCAGTATGTCTATTGCAAAAGATACAATGTTGCCTAAGAAATATATCCTGGAGGTCAATGTAGCTAACCCATTGTCTACCACTGCTAGAGTTTTTTCTATATTTATACGGTCTATTTCACGTAATCTCTCTGCGGCCTCTTGTTGGGATATTTTCCATATTTCATTGTAGACAGCATAAATTAAACGTTTCTGACGTGGCTTCCTGGGACCTACTAAAAAATCCCTGAGATCCACATCCTGTGACAGTAAGGATAAGTGTTGTTTTACCTTTGTGAGTGTTGAGGTTTTTAGCCAATCAAGGCACAACTTCCCAACACTGTAGGATGTCACTACCCCTGGATGTTCTCTCTGTACATAACGTGGATCTGGCCTATGGATAGCGAACCCTTCGGTTTTACCCATGAATCTCGCCTGGCAACTATTAGTGTCTGTCGGCCAAATCAACCATTTCTTCCAATCGGGGTCTGATCTGTTGTATTGTATAATGTCATTCAACGTAATCTCTTTCTGTGATGTTATGCTACCCTCGGTGTGTGATGGTGTTGGCAGCTGAGGTGTGTTCAAGTCTTTGTTCTTGGCTAGTCCAAGGCAAGACGTCTGTTGCACTGTCTCGTTCAAAAACAAGATTTGTTGAGGGATAAGGCATGCTCTAAACAAAGCTTCTACTCCCTGTACTTGCCATTCTCTAGTACCCCAGACTGATTTTAAGTCTATGGTGTCTTTCCATAAGTCGAAACCTTGTTCAGACAACTTGGCAATAAAGGAAGCAGAGTAAATCTGTTTGGTGTTTGTTAACATATTTTTCAGTGCTGATGCTGGTGCAACCATATAATAATATGCTGCTGGGTCAGACATATTAAACCCTGAAAAGTATGGAAACTCTTGTGTAAATGTTTTTGAACTGCCTTTCGGCGGTGTTGGACAATGCTCCCACTGCTGGTAAGTGAACACATTTCTAGGATTAGCGGATTTATGCAGAAAGTGATGACCATAGTGTTGATAACAATACATTGTTTCAAAATCCAATGTGCTTTCCAATGTTTCACTATTAGAAAATGCAGCAGATTTTTCCAAATCAGACAACATGTTATTTACAGTTTCAAAATCCCAATCATCGGAAAAAGTACTTGAGGTAATGATATCACTCAACGATATTTTAAATAAATGAGGAATTCTCAAAAGTTCGGTCGGACCAAATATATCGAAATCAACCTTGTCCCAAACTATACCATCAGGTATAGGAACTGCTGTAATGTTCACTGATTACAAGTCTCTTTGTTCTCGATGAGATGATTGGTGCGGTTTTAAAATTAAAATCACCTTTTGGGCTGCAGACTTTTGTCGAAGGTATTTTCCATTAACAAGCATGCTAAACTATTACTAAGCCTAACCAGAAAAGAAAGAAAAGTATCCCGGTGATTACCCATAGTTCTACCCAAGGTGACACCAGGTAAGTCTTTTTAAGAAAGTTCAGAAAGTCTTTAACTTGCTGCTTGTGCGATGTTTGGGCTGGCATCGCTTCCGGTTCACTTGGATCCAAAGAAAACGTATCAAAGTTTATGAAGTAGCCAGAAGCAGTTCGATCAATTGTTGGTATTGCATCAGTATTTGTAGAAATCGCAGTTTGCTCTTGTTGAGGCATGTTGATGTAGACATCTGTATTTGGTCGAATTGAAACTTGTCTTTCATTTTGGTTCTGAATTTAAACTTCAGTTTCAAGGGGAACGAGTTCCATAGCGTTATTGCATAGTCCATCATTCCGTGCAGGAGACTCTTCGAATGTGATGAGTCTCTCCGTTTGAACTTCTTGAATTGTAGCGAGAGGAGGGCGTCTGCTACTTTGGAGTCCATGTGGCCTACTACTCAGTATCGGCCACATAGTGTGGTTTGATTAGGTCGATTGAGACAAATCTTTTCCCCTTTTTTCCGGCAAGAGGCGGTAGAAGTACAGTTCTTGTTCCTTCAACTGCTAGGACCTGATCAGGCTTTCTGTATGATGGCCCAAATTCTTTCTTGTCCGCTATTTTCTCTCTGACCAGATCCCCGACTTTTGGGATCCAGACAGGTTTTGCCGTGACTGATTTGACTTCCCCAATGGCGTTCTGCTTCATATGGACATTACTTTGTTGTGTCCTGGACTCATTTAGATCCTGTAAAACAGCCAAACGATCATGGATGTCTAAAGGCTTTTCATCCGCCACTGCGCCTTCAAAATCAGGTACCGAAATTCTTGTCCCAAATAGGATCTCATATGGAGTGGCCCCCCCTAGAGAACTTCTTGACATGTTATTCAATGCTCGCTGCACTCCATACAGATGTTTTACCAAACTCTCACCCGTGCCTAATACTCTAGCCGTTAAAGATTGCTTTAAGTCTCGGTTTTTCCTCTCCACTACTGAATTTCCCTCTGGATGATACGGACAGGAGTACCGCAAAGCTACACCCAATCATCGCATGGCCTGCTTGTAAGCCCGAGAGCTAAACGCAGGGCCCTGGTCAGAATGTAATGTTCCAATTGCGTATGTCCCTATAAAGACTCGCAAATCTTTTATAACAGTTCGAGCGTCAGCCGAGCGTTGGGGCCACACCCATAGGAATATTGAGCAGGAATCCACTGCAACCATGATATACCTGTAAGCCCCATCTCTTTGTAAGGGGCCGCAGTGGTCCAAGTAAACACACACTAGTGGTTTGTCAGATATTAATAATGGTGTCTGTGCTGGACGTGTTACGGTGGAACCTTTCATCTGCTGGCAGATGTCGCATTTCAAGACATAGTCTTTAGTCTGCTTAGTTAACCCAGGCCACCAATAGCATTGTTTCAATAATGAAACAGTCGCCGTAACTCCTACATGTGCAGAACCTAGCCCTTCGTGTGCTGCTAGAATTAAACCTAACCTACGATCCATGTTCGGAATTACCTTATCCCCCACTCCAGGAATCTGAGCAAATGGAATGTTATTGGCATCTAACTTGTAGGAGTACTTGAGTGGAAACCTTTTGGTACTGCTTTGCTGTTTTTGCGTGAAGCAATGACAGCCACCATAATCTCACGTCTATTCTCGTTTTAGAACGAGTGATTGCAGCTACGGAAGCCGTGCGTACAGCTCCCTTTGCGGCTTCGTCAGCCAATGAATTCCCTTCAACGTGAACACCATCACGCTGATGACTCAGTGTATGTATCACGTGAGCTCTCGGTAGTTCGGTTTTCAACTCCACTACCTGTTCCCATAGCATTTTATGCTTAATTGTGCCACCTTTTGCATCTTTGAACCCGTTTTGAACCCAGTGCTGCAAATATTCATTATATGACTGTACACAGTAAAATGAATCGCACACAATTAGTGTGGGGAATTCTCGATCCGTATTTACCAGTGCCAGTATCAAGGCTTTTAACTCCGCCAGCTGTGCTGTGCAGTCTCCTAGAGATTGCGTTTTTGTGCAACTTGGGTGGAACTTTCCATCCCGCATGCGACCTTTAACGATTGCGCATGCTGCGTTATATTGTTGCTTACTTCCTATGGCCGGTTGAGCAGATCCGTCAGTGTAAATTATATATTCATACTGATCTAGAGGCATTATTTCATTTGGTAGAGGATATTCTTGTTTGTATTGCAGAAATGCTTGTGTCTTTAAATTTGGGTTGCACCTGTATTCCACATCTGTTGCAGTGAGAGAATTAGCCCATTGTATACATCTCGTATGTAAGGCTTTGGCGTTAGGAACGCTTGCCTTTGTTGCAGCCACTAAGGCTGGAACTGGAGTCACTACTATCATTCGTTTCCCCTGAGCCAGTGCTCTTTCTCTCACTACAGCAGTTTGTACTGATGTCAGAATCTTTTCTGTAGATGCAAATCGCATCTCAGCATTTGTGTACAAATGCTATTTATATGCAATTGGTACCGTTTCACCTTCATTATATGTTAGATAGGTGTACCCAGATTGACCCGCAACTATACGGATCAACAGGTAGCGTACGTTTATGCGTGTCTGTAAGTGTTTGAAAGCTATCATGTCAGCTTGTAAGGAACGAAGTGTATCTGTGTGTTCCTGTGTCCATTGTTTTACTGAAAAATCAGGTTTCATTAAATCGTAGAAACGTTTTACTCTTTCTGCGTAATCTAAAATGTATGTTTTACCAAAATTTAGGAATCCCAGGATTGATTGTAAATTTTTCAATACTTTTGGAGGTTGGAGCAGCGCGCACTCTTCTAAAAAATTGGCTGCCAGGCTTTTCCCTTTACTTGAAAGCTCATATCCTAAAAACAGGACACTGAGGTGGGCAATTTTTAATTTTTTAAAGTTGAATTTGTAGCCCTTAGATGCAAATCCCAAAATTATGGTATTCACTCTGTTCAAGTGCTCCTCTAGGTCATCGTCCGTTAGATAAATATCATCCACATAGGACAATGCCTCTTCATCCAAATTTTGAAGTAACTCAGTTACTCTGGCCGAAAACAACCCTGAGTTGTTCTTATACCCCTGGGGGAGTCGACAAAATTGACGCTGGGACCCTAGCGCTGAGAATGCTGTTAGATACCTGCTTTCAGGTGCTATATTTTGGCAGAAAAATCCATTTGAGATATCAAGTGTTGTTTTATATTTTTTCCGCACAATATTATTCATTAATGCGGCACTGTGTACATTTTGGACTGCAAATGTCTTAGTGCAAGTGTTTAAATGTCTATAATCTAAAACTAAACGATATGAATTGTCAGGTTTCATGACCGGAAACAAAGGTTTATTCATCGATGAGGTGCAATTTCCGATCACCCCTTGGTATTCAAGTTGATCTAAGATCTCCCTGACCTGTTTTTTAGCTTCTTGCTTTATTGGATACTGCCTCTGTGCAGTTGGAGTATTTTTTAAAGGAATTATATGGTGGGTTGAATCCCTCATCCCATCCAACATGGTTTTTGTATAATGCAGGGGCTTGGGCTACCGCCCACTCCTGCGCATATGTGTGTTTTAGGTGCCTGGGAATATGGTCTGAGAATGCCGGTAAAATTACCGTTTCTCCTTTAGGGCAATCCATGACGAATGCTGGCGGCCAATCTTGTTCAGCTAACAAAATGTCATAGCCAAATGACAGATTCTCCCAAAAGAGACCTCTAACTGTCCTACATTTGTCCCCCTCCATTTGGAGTGTTATTTCATATAACTTATGTGGGACACTTACCCTAGTATCGGGTGTCTCTACCGTGATATAGTCATTCAAGTCCGCTGTCACCAGAAATTCCATCAGGTTCTGGCGAGCTATTGATACTTCTGCCGCACTGTCTAGCATCGTCAGAGCCTATTCCCCGTTCAGTAGTCGAGTCCTCAGAATTCTGGGCATGTCTGATCTTTAGACCTGCAACCTTCTTCTTTTGAACTGTGGCTTTTGCTTTGGTTTCTCTTCTTTTTTAGAAGTGTAATCTTGAGCGTGCTGCTTGTCTCTGGACTTTGTACGCTCTTCTTGTCTGTCTGACCGTCCTTCCCTCTCAGAGTTTTCGATGAACCCTGAAAGGAACGAGAGGAACGTGTATCAGTATCCTGATACCTGTCAGGTTTCCTAATATTATCCCTATTCCTAAGGTTATACCTCTTTTCGGAGGGCTCCTGTGGAGGAGATCTACCTCTGGATTGGGATCTGTTTCCTTTAAAGTTTTGTTGTTTTTTATTGTCCCACTTCTTCTTTGTTGAAGCAGGTATCTGCTCGGAAGTGTCCTTTTCAGGACTGCCCATCAGTTGTGGTTTTAAAGCTTTCCCACCCAAACTGTCTCTGCCTAATTCTGCATAGGCAGTTTCAATTATTTTCGGTAGTTCATGTTCTTGTTCTAAAGGACTGAACTCGCTTAGGCGTTGGCGGATAGCCACTGAAGCTGCTTCCCCTTTAATATTAGCTAATATTATGGCTGATACCTGGGCATAGTTACCTAGTAACTTCATCCCTAAGTTCAGAGCAGGCTCTGCTCCGTACTCGTTTTGTATCTGTCTCAATACGTCTGGTACTACTGTTAATGACGGGATACCATGAGTTCTGGTATAAATGGCAGCAAAGACTGTACCCCAAGTGGTACAATCCTCTATTTGTGGTGTTATCCCCATGGGCAAGCAGATTGTTAGCATTCTGTGTTTTCCATACGGGGTAGTATTCGGGAATACTGCCTCTAGCTGTGTTATTTTCTGAGCTACCCAGAATGGCATTTGTTCCCGTTTTGTGGGCATTTTACCCATCACCGCGTGTAATGTTTGTGGTGTGATTTTAGTTGCTGTACTCTGAGCTTGAGTTCCATTTGTTGCAACCATTGCTGGTTGGACTGTAAGTGTCCTCATGATGAATTGCGTCAAGTTTCTGTACATTTTTATCAATTCTTTGTGTTATGTGAGTAAGTCTCCTGGTGACATTGTTTCAATGTCAGGATGTGGTGTGTAGGTTGCTAGTATTAGTCATGTTGCCCCTTCTCTTCCGAGCGGGCCGAGTCTCACTCTTCTTCTTATATGGGGTAGGGCGCCTTTAAACCAGTATAAGTGTTCCTGGTATGTGAGCGGAACCTCAATGTCCTCAAACGGACAATATTCCGCTGGTGCATCTCCTTCTGTGTAGGAGTGAAATGTTTTTGTTCTTGCATTTGCTGCTGGGAATGTAACCCACGAATAAAATACCTCTGTTCTATATGATTTGTGTGCCTCAATCATGAAAGCTACTATGCCACCCCTGGCTGTTTCACCATGCGCAAGTAGTTTCTAGGGTGACTGTATTTCTAAGATTTTCTGCAATCGGAATTGCATCTGCATTTTCTTCTTCATCTGAAAGGTGCAAACTATGCACAACTCCTCCCGTGTTTTCTACGTCTTCAGTCATTTTTTTAGAGGAAGAAGATTTTCAAGGAAACTAAGATAAGGTGTTTTTGCACAATTTTAGGAACACTGTGTCCTTCAAGCTTGATTAACCAACAGTCAATAAATAGGATTTTTAGCCTACTCAGCTGTAGCGGAGTTTGTGCCCACCCACTCCAGACGTCTCTGGTGTTTTGTGAGTAGGGGTCTCTGAGAATAGCACGACTGAACTACTCAGATTCTACTGTTAAATAAGTACCCAACCAACGTTGGCGGCGCCATGTCGTGTAGTTCCTATATAACCTATACAGGATCTGCGCGTTTGGATAACATAAACTGTGGGACTGGTGGCAGACTGATTCCGTGCACCCCCACCGGATACATTAGCCTGTCTGTATCAGCTAGCTCACAGTGCCACTATAATCTCCTCTTACCAAGGAGAGAATAGATTCTGGCAACCTCAGAACATGACAACCCTGATCCCTCAGAATCGTGGAAACAATATTCTACCTTTCGCTCAGTCACTCGTGCTCACTTAGTTTGTCTCAGATAGATACACAGAATAAACAGGCTGGTCGTTTTCAATAAGAATTTATTGAACAGTTGTTATTCTAGTGTAGAATAGATGAGCTGCAACAACCATTAGACAGTAGCAGAGATATATGATTAGAAGTACTACGAAAGTAAAGGGATGGTAAAGTTCTACCATCTTGCAGAAATCATGAATATATACAAGTACATAAAATACATGATAAAAAGTGCGTACTCCTACAATGCCTCCCTAACTAGATGTACCTAAATGTACCTAGCATCTGTGTAGGTATTATGCCAAGAATCCCTCTAGGATCTAGTCAAGCCCATTACCTGAGACTGAGAGAATATGGGACCCCGCCCTGGTCTCGAGTTGGACACCCCGCGAGGGATGTTAGACCACTGTGAGCTGGAGTGTCTGCATGCAGGAACCTCAGCGTCTCTGGTCAGTGTGTCAGGCGGGAAGTCTCGGTCTCCTCTGTCCTTCTAAGCAAGATGTGATGTATATATACCCATAGGTCTCCCCAGGGGTCCTACCTTGCTGTGTTACTGTGTCGGCCTAAAGGATGACGTCGGGCCTGAACTTTATACAGAGATATTATACAGGAGATGTTAGTCCTGCTGTGCTTCCAAGAAGCCTCATGCATAATGTACGAGATTCGAACTAGGGGGAAACCCGCGATCTGAATGCAGTGTCGTATCTAGGTAAAAGGTCAGTCCCTAAGAATCGTTATGTATGTAATGTAGGGAAGAATATAGGTGAAAGGTTGCAATGTTACCTGCGCCTATATAGGGTACCTATATGGAATATAACAGTGAAATGTGTCTGTGTGATCTGTCCTGTTCTCTAGCCATTCATGTCACAATCAGATTTCGCCTTACATTGTGCCAGACTATATAGTTCTAAACTATTAATTTCCTTAATTTGGTCTCTTCTCCTATACCTTTCAAAGTTCTTTATTTTTGCATGATTCATCAAAGTCATTCCAAACCATTGGTTAAAAAACTGTGCAAATGCGATAAAATGTTACAAAGAAATATATACAATCTGACGACAAGAACCAGTTAAAAAGCATAGTAAACATGTAAAAAAGGACAAGGTGCAGCGGTAAGCAGTATTAACAAAGACCCAATCTCATCTTAATTTGCTTAAAGAAAACGAGTATCTGATATAAGTGCAAGGGCGGCACAGAAAAAGGAGCAGAAAGTTCACAACCATTTGAGACTCAATTGAATTACAACTTAAAGATATAAAGTGCAAACATTCCACGTCATAAGCATATAAAGTGCAAGTGCTATTAATACCAAGAGCAACAAAAAGAAAACCTCGACCTATTCAAATCAAGTTCCTCTGATAGTGAGCTGGTACTATGTGTACAAAAGCTGCAATAATGCAACTTCAGCGCTAATTTAAAAAGTGCTTATTAAAATGCTTATTAAAAATTAAATAGACATTTGCCACATGAAACCGCAACCTTCAAACGTATAGCAGGCTTCATAAATCTTGCAGATAATTGGCACGAGTCCCCTTTTAAGCATTTATCTACTGCAGCTTTACAGGATCTGATGTTCAGTTGACTAAAAATTGGTACAAACCAATAGCGCCTCAGACAGGAAAGGTAAGTGCACAAACATGGTATGAGCGAGACTCTCCGACATGGATTGACATCACTTCCGTAAGATCTCCTGATCATCTGACAAACGGCGATACTTGTATGCTTTCGGCAAGATCCAGGCCAGTCATAGGCGGAGTAATTGAGTTTTGAGGAAAAATTTGTATGGGCGAGATAGGAAAGGTCCATGGTTAGTTTTGCGTGAACCTTGGTACAGATGACCTGCTGATCGTCCTGAGCCGACAGAAGCCTTGCTTGTTTCTAAAAAATGTTTGCTAACTTTTTCGGTGGGAGAGGGATTTGCATAAGCTCTTTAGCTGAAAGCCCGTCAATCGCAGCCTGGTAATAATTGTGCATTTCTGATGCCCAAAGGGAGATGCTTGATGGACCGCATCTGGGCTGATTTCAACTTAACAGAAGGGGAAAGAAAACAAGCATAGAGTGAATAGTGTTGGTGGACTATACCTCTACCTAGTAGGGTGGAGTGAGGTGAAGTGGGGTGAGGTGGAATGGGGTGGGGTCGGGCGGGGCATGAGTGGGCTGCTAGGCAAGGCTCACTGAGAGAGTGCCTCCTGCTCATCTCCACCTCCGGAAAACAAAACAAGTCTCACCAATTTGATCCGATCATTACCCTCCGCTTAAGACAGAAGTCTGACTCCAGGATTCATAACTGAATGATGTGAGTATAGTTTTCTAAATGTCATATATTTCAGTAAGAACAGAAGTATCATCATCCTCCCGGACCTATTTTAGTAGTTCTTATATATTATTATTTTTATAGCACGAACATGACCCTTGTGCACTTTACAGATTTACAGCGAGCAAAGTAGTAAAAACAGTACTATCAAATTCCCTACAAATTCACTAACAACTGGCTATCACCTAAAGCTTGTATTGGCAAAGCCCATAGTCTGGCTTAGATGTGCAAACACATGTAAGCACAGGCATGCACAAATGCGGTTTGCACACATTAGCAAATGAATGTCATTCGTATAGACATTGTTAATGTTTATGTGAACGAGTATATGGGCTTGGTGCTTGCTCCTCCTAACTCCAGAAGTTATCCCTGCAATTGTCTCCGATTGTTCGGCATGTCCAGGCTGACCTGACACGGTAAGATTATATTTCTGAATTTAAAAAATATACTTAAAGAGGAAAAAGTCCTGGCTCAGTTCCATGCAGACAAATCTTCATCTTTGATAGATTGCTAGATCCACTTCTAAAAGGCAGCAACAATACATTTCTGACAATCTGTTATGTAATACATCTATTTGCACATGTACTGTTATGCATTACATCCATTTGTGCATGTACTGTTATGCAATACATCTATTTGTACATGTACTTTTATGTTAAACTTCTATTTGTAAATGTACTTTTATGTAATACCTCTATTTGTACATGTAGTTTTCTTCTCTATTTTCTACGTGGAGGGGCAGTTCAAATGTTGCAGTACATGAAAATCTATCACCAACATGAGATATGTGACCTTGAGTATAAAACACATTTCAGACATCAGGTAAGTAGCGGATCACGCATGTTTTAATGCCATGTTATCCTCAGTTATCTTGGGGCAGTTTTTAGGTCTGGCTTGACAGTGCGCTAATTGCAATACTTTTTATTACCAATTCTTTCAAATATACACAGAGAGGCCGTTCTTCAGCTCCACCCTCAGGAGTATTTCTCTCTCACCTCGTGCTAGTGGCTGTTTGGTCTATGGTCCTCCCTCTTGTGGAACGCTTGCATTGCAATGCAAGAGGAACTCATTTAGATCTCAAACGTACACTGAATCATATAATTATTATTTTCTCACATATGCACTGTATATACAAAATAAGAATTTTTTGATCTGTTTTTTCATTGCAGGTTTTGTTTGAAATATTTTAGTACTCAAAATGCAAGTCAGATCTATTGGCTTTTAGGTGTTTGTTGTCAGAGAACTGTGACAATGGTAATATTTAAAGTGGGCTTTGGGTCAGTCCATTACGCACCACTGTTTGTTTTTCTTGTCATTCTCATTTGCTTGCTTCTTATTTGCTGGCTTTTCTTCCTCCTCTTGTATTCGTACCTCTAGCATAGTCCAGGTTCCTTGCCATCCTTCTGGCTGGATGGCCTGTATCCTTGCACAGCTCCACATCAGGGAAATACGTTTTTCTTTCGATTTCAGCACTCCAGGGAAGTGCATTTGTTTTCTTGCTCTATCCCCCGAGTGGTACTACCCCTGCACTTTCCCTGTTGCCCCCAAGCCAGTCTGTTGCTTCCCAGGTCCCTCCCTATCATGCTAAGTTTTTCGGTGTATTTTTTAAATTTCTTTTTGTAATTTTATTATCCTCACCAGCTGTTCCCCCTGCTCAGCAGCATAAACGCACTCACCCCTCCCACCTGCTCCACCGCTACACCCCTAAATCCCATACTCTTCCTGTCATACTCAATTTTTTTTTTTTATTTATTGGAAAGCCTACAGCTGCAAATTGCATCCTTCTAAATAACGCACCTTCGCACTTTTTTAGGTCCAACCTGAGCAGCGCATGCGCTGCTCTGTGAGGCATGCTGTATTGGACTATGGACTTGAAGCCCGCCCACCGTCCGCCCATATTTGTCATTGGCTTGTGTCATTGTCCTTCGTAAATGCTGGCTTCTGAATCATTAATAGGCTTGTTAGTCCCTCCTTAGTTCCGTCTTGTCTTCATTTGTAACCTCCCATGAGGACTGGCCCTTTTATTTCGGTTGTTACACAGCACATCTTATTTAGTCTGTAAGCACTATTTTGTTTAATGAGTTTCTCCTACGGCAGGCACTGACATGCTTCCCTGCAACATTCAGCGCACCAGGCGCACTTTCATGGGGCGCTTTTATCAAAAAAAGCATTTGTCAACTTGACAAACAAATGCTTTTTTTGGTAAAAGCGCCCCGTACCGCGCTACCACTCTAATAGCGGCCGCGGACCTTTCTTTAGACATGACTCGTCTAAAGAAAGGGGCGTGGCCTCTATTAACGTGAAAGCGCAGCATGGGGCGCTTGTAAACAACAAGTATTTGCAATGCAATAGGTCTCGCATTTTAGAAATTTTGACCTATTGGTATTGTAAATGACAATGCCTTTTATTATTGCAGGTTTTTTAAACACATAAATAAAGGCATTGTCATTTACAATGCCAATAGCTCAAAATCTCGCAATTGCGAGACCTATTGCATTGCAAATGCTTGTTTATATTTGTTTTGATTTACTGTTCCAAGTTGGGCATCAGCCTTCATGAAATGGAAAATTAAAAAGAGAAAAATTGGCTGCTGATGCATCATGACACATAAGTGCGGCAAAGCATGTGCACGTATATATTGCGCTTTTTTGCCTATGCTCATCAGCATTGACAATAACAATGTTTTTCTTTTTTTAGATGGTAGACAGCATTTGCAAAAATCACTGACAAAACCAAATGCCAAGACCGGGTCTTCATAATGCATGATTTTCTAGTAACCCTTTCTGCCTCTGCATCAATTTCAGAAATTAAAAACATGGTGCAGCATTTTTTGCATAAATCCCTTGAAGGTCTAATGCCATGGCACTTAGAATGACAAGGAACAGATCTCTGCAGCAGGTACGTTAACCCTATAAGATACTTTAAAATGCAGCCTTTGTGACCAAGTGAGCAGTAACAAGTTTAATTTCAATTTTGTCCTTGTTGCCATTTTTTTTTGGCAGAGTTATAAAAAAAACATTTAAAACAGAAAAAGTAAATAAATATGTTGACTGTCAGGCTCTGCTTTTCATGACTCTGCCCCTTGTGGCTCCACCCGATTTCCATTGACATACCTCGACCCCCAGTCTATGGGTTCCCGGATTCATTATTCCTTTTTAATTCCATCACTGGTCTCATTCAACGTTTTCCAGGTTTCTGTGCCTGCGTGGGAGGACTGATGTGTTTCGGTGCATGGGCATTCCCTGTGTGTTTGCATGTACGTGTCTGTGTGTAAGTATCACAAGACCCTCCGTTCGTCCTGGATTTGTTAGTAGGGCGCTGTTGGGAACACGGAATGAGCCAGCACTGGCCCAAAAGCAGTATCATGGGAGCCGTCAGACATGCTGAATTTGTCAGAAGCGTTCCGGTGGCAGCTTCACAGGAGCAGCCATGCACACTGGACTTGTCAGCAGCAATCCAGCTGCAGCAACCGTGCAGCAGCCGAGTGAGCGGAATGCCTCAGCATTAGCTCTGTGGCAGAAGCACAACAGACTGCTGGTTGCGCTGAATGTTCAGCAGTGGCCAATGGCTTCAACACGGGAGCATCCGGGCATGCTCAATGTGCCAGGAGCAGCCGGTGGCAGCCTCAGAGTGGGCTCGGGGCGCTCTGAATTTGACAGGAGCAAACAAGTAAGATGGCCACTGCCTCGTGACATTGATGCAGCAGATATCTTTCACAGGGACTACTTTGGCCCAATCAGCAAACATAAATCTACAGAAAAAAACAATCAGCGAAATGTCATAGACTTATCCCATATGTCTTGGAAAACGCTGTGAGCAAATGTCCTAATAGGGCTCACTCAAACAAGGCGTTGTCAAAAGGGATCTGTAGTGCCAGGCAGAGTGGATAGGAGCTGACACTCCCCCACGTCGCCGGTGCCAATGTTTTTTTTGTTACAGATTTTTATAGCGAGAACTCGACCCGAAGGTATTGGAGCGCTTTACATGAGCACCAGTTACATTACACAAGGACACATTCATTTCTTGGTAGGCGCGTGGAGATTAAGTGATTTGTCCAGAATCACAAGAAGCTGAGCCGACGCCGAGGCTCGAACCTGGTCCCCAGCTCCAAAGTACCCGTGTCGTCATGTATACTACAAATAAAGGACACACACAAGCGTAGTGCTGACCGTGCCCTGTGAGTGACCGAATATGCACGTTCACCTGGCCTCTGCCTGAAGGCATGCATGAAGGCCTTACCAAGACACAACAAGGCTGCAGCCCATGGCTGCCTTCCTGCAACTGACCACGACCGCGTCCTCTACACCGAAGACCACCTGGACCGCTTTGATCCCGTGTATCTCGCTGCTTCGGTGTGAGCCTATGGGCATCTTCAGCCGATGCCCTGGCTCTTTCTAGCCGCAGTCCCGCATTAGCGATTTTCAAGAAATAAAAGCAGCACATAGGCAAGTGCACTGGGATAAAAGGAGAGCATGAGCATGCTCCAGGGATGTTCAAAAAAACAAAAGTGGCAGGAAGGATAGGTGACCATGCTGGAGACCTGCTCACTGGGCACATATAGAGAGAAATGTTCCCTGCTGCTGGTGTGAGTGTGATGCCGCACACCTCCCATACTGCTGGCAGGCCCTCTGGCAGCATGAACTCATTACCCTCTCATCAAGGAGCATGCTGTAACATCCAGAATTCCCTCAGCCTCGGATTTCTATGTTTCCAGCTCTGCTTTGTTTGCCACACCTGCAAGTCTTTTGGTGATGCCCCTCAATGACTGCTCTAATTGTCCTTAGACCCCTCCGTTTACTCTCTCCATGCCGCAAAATGTATCAAATGCCATCCAACTCTTTGATAGGTTGTCCATGGCGGCCAGGTGGAAGACTTGGATCACAAGATTTGAGAACTATTTATCTGCCACAAAAGAGACTGACCCTGAAACAAAGAGATCTATTCTCCTCCAGCCAGTGGGCAAAGAGGTGCACAAAATGTTTCTCACCCTCCCAGACATTGGCCAAGACAATAACTATGCCACAGTCTTGACTGCGCTGAAAATGTAATTCAGCACACAGGCAAACCCAGACTATGAAAGATTTGGTCTAAAGATAGTGAAACAGGCTAAATGAGTCCGCAGACGCATTCTACGCACCTACTTGGGCTGGCGAGCATGCGCCAATTCCTTAAAGTTGGCAAACTGCATGCCCAAATCATTCAAGTTTGCCACTCATCTTACCTATGAAAAGAAATTGTGAGAACCACGAAGATGCATCTCGCCACCATGTTTTCCCATTGGTGACCTCATGAACTTGCAAATGCAAGAGCTGCACATATTGACTCATCATTAATGTCTAAAACCATCAAGACTGAATAGAGTGAACTCAGTGGAGAAACCCATGCCATCTTCATGAAACCACTAAGCAGAAGGCAAGACATACCATATGGCTACTGCAGTAACATGCAACACCATGGACCCCAATGCCCAGCCAAAGGCAAGACCTGTCCCGCCTATGGCAAAGCGTAACACTTACCAAAAGTGCACAGATCAATGAACCCAGCACAATCAACCACTGAAAGAACCCTGGAAAACCCATGTCTAATGTGAGGCACCTAAGCCCCAGGAGTAGTGGTACACAACGGCTCGAAGACTCGGATGACACTGTATTGTTTGACTTAGAGCAAATCCACCAGTTTTAAGCCATTGACAACCCCGTACTCATTCAAAGAAAGTCACAGCCAAGGTGCGAACTATACATTCATGGGCATCCGATAATTAGTCTCATATATAAAGGAGGCACTGTATGTATCAGTCTATCTTTTACCACTCCTGTGTGACCAAAACCAAAGCCACCACCCTGATGAGCTGCAGCGCGTCAGAGTCATTGAAAACTCATTGCCTTTGTGTTTGGAGTGCAACAAGGCATTGTGCTGATGCTAGAAGAGTTTGCGGATGTGTTCTGTGGCACTGTAACAAAAGGGAAGACAGTGAAATTCTATATTGATCCCACGATCCTGCCTGAGCTCTATGCCGCCGAAGAGTCCCAGACCATATGCACGTCCAAGTGGAGCAAGAGCTGGAAAAATTGGAAGCAGCGGGGATTATTGAAAGTGCAGAAGGACCCACTACATGGGTCTCCCCCCTGGTCATGCTAGAAATCCAAAACAACCTACTGCTATCCTCACTTGTGTCGACATGAAGAATCCAAACAAGGCCATAAGGCGGGAACGCCACCTGACACCTACCATGGATGATGAAATTATGAAATGAAAAGACCATTTGTTAAGCGCAGTAGCTACCCTGAGGCGTCCTAGCGCTGCGGACAAGCGGGTGCAGGAAAAAAGATAAAAACTATACAGGTTTGTTGAAGAGCAGAGTTTTTAAGAGCCTCACGGAAGAGAAGCAGATTGGGCTCAGCCCGCAGGTGGAGGGGAAGAGAGTTCCAGAGTTTAGCCGAGTTATAAGCAAAGGAACGGCCACCACTTCTGGTTCTCTTGATCTTGGGCACTAGGGCGAGGAAGGAAGATGCTGATCTGAGCTGTCTATTTGGGTGGTAGTGGGTAATCAGCGATCGGCTAATGACAGGGCCCGTTTTCCAAAAGGCCCTATGGGCAATGCACAGGGCCTTAAATTCAATTCTTTCCCTGACTGGGAGCCAGTGGAGGCTCCTCAGTCCGGGGTGGATTGGGAGTCGGCGGGGATCTGAAGAAGAGTTCGAGCAGCGCAGTTTTGAATGACCTGAAGTTTGCACTGGGTGGATTGAGGGGCCCCTAAATAGAGGGCATTCCCGAAATCTAGGCGTGAGAGAATGAGACCCTGGACCATAATCTGTCTTGCCTGAAATGGAAGCAGGGGAAGAATCTTTCGAAGCAGCCTTAGTAGACCATAGCAGGTGGCTGAGAGTTTAGCTGCTTGATGATTAAAATTGAGAGAGTTATCCAGCCAAATGCCCAGGCTTTTGATTTTATCCTTTGGCACAGGGGCGGGACCGAGGCAGATGGGCCATAGTGAATTTATATTTAGCTTGGGAGTTTTGCCTAAGAGCATAAGCTCAGTTTTGTCCCCATTTAACTTTAAACAAGAGAGTGTCATCCATTTGGCCACCTCCTCCAGACATCCACTCAGGTTGTTAGAGGGAGTGTTCAATTGGTTAAGGGCCACCACTAGCTGAGTGTCGTCGGCATAAGTGATGATTTTTATGCCGAAAGGACGAACAATCTCAGCTAGGGGGCTCATATAAACATTAAATAGTGTGGGACTCAGGGAGGAGCCCTGAGGCACACCACAACTGAGTGGCTTGCTGGGGAGGTGATATCGCCTCGAAAACCTTGAAGGAACGATCTGCCAAGAAGGATGTGAACCAAGTGATGGCATTTCCTGAAACGCCTAAATTAGTAAGTCGGTGAATTAGTAGGTCATGGTTTACAGTGTCGAATGCGGCACTTAAGTCAAGGAGGATGATTGCTGCAGAGCCTCCTTGATCGAGGATCTTCCTGGCCTGATATCATTACAGAAATAAATGAAGCTAACTAGTTTTTAAAAATAGACTAGTCAGGTTATCACCAAATCCATCTAAGCTAAGAGTTAAGGGTCATAACATTTTCCACACACATAGGGCTGTGACGCTAACGCCGACTGAACTTTAGCATCTCCTGTGTTGCAGACGTTTTTCAGATCTGTGTTAAAGATTTGTTGTCAGATCTGCAAGTTATACTCAATGTCAGCAATGACATATTGGTTTATTCCTCCTCCACTGAACAGCACCATG
Source organism: Calotriton arnoldi (assembly GCA_963921515.1). Lineage (NCBI taxonomy): Eukaryota > Metazoa > Chordata > Amphibia > Caudata > Salamandridae > Calotriton > Calotriton arnoldi. Next base: position 331,578 of record CAWUFW010000288.1, read on the forward strand.
ACCGGCTATAAGTGCTGTTTGAGAGGATCAGAGACAGCGGTCTGACTCTCGAAAGGGAGAAAAGTGAGTTGCTTATAAACAACACTGAGTTCTTTCTGTACAGTTTCTCTGAAAAGGGCATCTCCCCTGATCCTAAGAAAGTCAAAGATGTCCAACTAGCATGCCCTCCGACCAATGTGTCCAAAGGGAGGAGTTTTTTTGTCTATGGTCACCTACTGCGGTAGGTTTATACAAAACCTATTGGCTCTAATGAAACCTTTGAGGGACCTACTTAAAGTGAATACTCCATGGACGTGGGAGGAAAGCCAACAACAAGCATTTCACAACACTAAGCCGTGTCGGAAGAAACCACCATGAAGTGCTACGATCTCACAAAAAAAAACTGAGTTGATCTTTGATGCCAGCTCTATGGGACATGAAGCCATGTTAATGCAGAAGCAACTCCATGGTATCTGGGTGCCCGTAGCATATATAAGCCACGCTCTCATGGAAACGGACTAAAGATATTGTCAAATAGAGAGATAAGCGACTGCGGTGCTGTGTGGCTGCAGACATTTCCGCCTATATCTCTATGGAAGCACATTCCGAGTGTGCACAGACCATATGCCTCTGGTGCCCCTTGTTCAAGGGTCAATGTTCAAATTGCCATTTTGGATTGTGGGTGTTGCATCTCCAAGAGAACTCATTTGAAGTGGTTTACCGGCCAGTGCAGGATGATCCTGTTGATCACTTGTCCCGCCAGCCACTACGGAGCTGCAACTACAGCCAAACAAGAACAGGCCATCGATACGGAGGAATATGTCTGGTTGGTGATCAAAAGCTCCCACCCCAAGCCGTTCACACTTGAAGAAATTGGTCAAGCCTCCCAGTAAGATGAGAGTTTCCAAAACGTAAGAAGGTCCCTTGAGACAAACAACTGGTGGCCCATCATGTAAGAACAGGTAACTAGGACTCCAGAAGTTTCTCTGCAAATTCAAGCAATGTACAATATCTGACAATTTATCGGTAGCTGAGGGTGGTCCGCTTCTTTATAGTAACCATATAGTAATACCATGTCTTTTACATCGACTCATGCAGGCAGTCCACCAAACAAATCAAGGGAATGTGAAAACGAAGATGAGACTCCTACAGAAGGTCTGGCTCCCCGACTGTGACCCCCCATGTTGAGAGGACAGTTAGTGAAGGCATGTCATGTCAGGTGGTAGGACAGCCAGATGCTCCTATGTATGCAGATGCTCCTATAATGTTGTAGACCCAGCTAAGTGACAGTTCTGCCACCCTACCAGGGAATCAGCATTTGCTGGTAGTAACAGACAGCTTTATCAAGTATCCTCAAGCTAAACAAATGCTTTCATTGTCATCTGAAGACAAGATACTGAAATTCAAGAAAATATTTGCCACACATGGCTGTCCACATGTGGTTCGAAACAACAACAGACCCCCTTTCCAAGGTCACAAACTGTCTGCGTACTTCTGCTCTTTGAAGCATAGAAGAAAATAACACCAAGGTAGCCCCAAGCAAACGGGGAAGCCGATAGATTTATGAGGACCCTTCATAAAGTAAATATGACTACTGAACGAGACAATGACCATATCAAGTGAGCCATCCACAAGTTTCTCTGAGATCATCACAACACCCCACATGCCTGTACAAAGGTGTCTCCTGTTACTATGACCAGTGGGTGCAGACAAAAGATCATCCTGAACCATTCGTCATGGGTTCCCTCTGTTGCCAATAAAGATAGCTTCTGTGACCGACAGCAGACGAAGCTGTCGTATGAACACACAATGGCGAACGCTCACAGTTAACAGCCCTTCACTGCTGTGCTCCTGGAGGGGAAAATTTAGATGACTGGTTTGAGCCCCAACAGTGGCGTGTCTCAAGTTTGAAAGGCACAATGGTAACTGATGTTAGAAGGGAGGTGAGTGTTACTGGAAAAATTGCGCACTTTAAAAAATCTCCGAACAGGCAGCGGAGCAAAGCGCAAGAGTCGGTGACCGTGATGAGAGACTGTTGGATCCCCATTTACTCCATGCAATGGAAGTGTAGGCCCATCTGAAGAACTGCTGCAGGAGCCTCCTGCATCATGTATGACAGATAACATTCCCTCCAGGTGCGTCTGCAGACTTGTGCACCACCACCAATTCTAGAGTGGGCTGCATCAGTACACCTTGAGACGCAACCCAACGACATCTCAGCGTTACAAAGACTATGACTGTAATCAGGGAAGGGGTTGTGGATGGTTCAAATGTTCAAGTCCAGGTGTTCAAGGAGTGGAGCATGCCAACGGACATTTTGATTGACATCTCTCTCTCATTGACGTTGTTGTTTCAATCTAAAGGTTGGGAGGAATCTAGTGCCAGAGTGGACAGCACTTAACACTCCACATGTCATCGGCACCAGTGGTTCAGCCCGTGTCATTATGTATACTATAAATAAAGGAGTAGCGCCGTGTGAGTGACTGAATATATGTGTTTGCCTGGTCTCCTCCTGAAGGCATGCATGAGGGCAATACCTCGACACAACAGAGTACTGACCCAACACGTCTCTCTACATGTTGTTAATTGTTGTCAGATTGGCTCTAGCACACAGCTAGCCAGACCTAATAAGATGGACTTTCCACGCAGGGGAGACTGGAAGAGAGGAGCATCTCCCCTTCATTGAAAATAACCCAAACAGTGGGATATATAAAAATCCACTAACTGGAAAAAACATGCACAAGTAAGTTGTGCTTTTAGAATTCGTTTTGAAAAGAAATGTCCCTTTGATAGCCAAACGTTATTTGCTTCTACATTCATTTAATGTAATTAATTTGGCATGCACAAGTTATGCTTAGTTGCTGAGGCCTTCTTCTTCACTAGAGGTCGCACCAGTTACCCATCCTTATACCTTTGCTATTTTCTCCTTTTCGGGTTCCCCCGTGGTTGGACCTCCTGCACTGTGGTTTTGCCTTTTTTTTAATGTTCCTGTCCTTCATTGTGCTTTACAGCCGGTGACCTGACTGTCGCTGTAGTCCTGGGGATCCCACCTGGTATCCTGGTTTGACAGGAGCTCATTCCAGCGCACTCAGTCATTACGATGAATAAGACATTCATTGTCCATATGTTTATTGTTGTTGGCGTACCCAATTCAATATCCTTCAACCTCACCATCTACCCTGCTATTGCTTTCTCCTTAGCAACAGCTGGTCGCCCAATTCCTTGAGATTTCTGAGGTTGTTTGAAGAAGACCCCAGATAGCACCACCTGAGAAGAACCCACCTAGAGAGACAGTGGATCCAATCCTGGTTTTCTCAAACCACTTTCCCTGTTTTTCCCCAGATTCCTCCAATAGGCATATCAGTTTGACTGATACCCCATGCAAGGATTTAGGGACATCAGAAGCTTTCGGCAAGTCTGAACTCTTGGAATCTCACAAGTGCCATCTGTGGTGCGCTTTTGGCCACAGGAGATAACTTCAATTCAACCATGAACTGCAAAATGGATTTCAGTTTTTATTTTACTAAGGTAAATGGATTCCCGGAGGTAAACTTTCCAATTTTGAATCTAGATGCCCTTGCACCTCCTGTGGGACACCCGGGTTATGAAAGCAAAGACAGCACCTAAGCCCAAGCACGCACAACATGGTCACCTCTCTGTCGGGCCAGTACAACTCTGTGTGCAGGCACTGGAGCGGACACCTGCTTTGGGTCCGAAAAGGTCGCCAGTTGTGCTCCCCACAGGAAAAGGGAGCCGGGGAGGCACACCACAATGCTCCCGGGGATCTGGCCCTCCTTAAAAGCGTGAGAAAAAGGAGAATGCAACACTCGGAAGTATCCCTCGGGCCTGCCCTTTCCCCGGAGCAATAAGTTGGTGGGGAGCGCTTGGTGCACAATCACTGCTTTGACCCCGGGGATCCTAGCACCCCAGTGGTCTACTGGCAAAGCGGCAAGTGGGTGCCACGCACACTGGTCTTCACGGTGATCCCCGGGGTGCACTGGCCTTTTCCAGGGGATACTTGAAAACACACAAAGCGCAGTTGAAAGATTTGCGGGCTTGTCGGCGCAGTGGGTCCCACCAAGCAGTTTCCTCAAGAGGGGAAGCAAAAAAGGCTGCTTTCTCCAACCTTACTGGGACAATTTTGAATTGTTTTGCTCCTGGTGGTATGATCTATCCGCCAGGGGTATTCATTCCTGCCCTCTAAAATTTTGCACCTTTTCACGCGCTTGATTTTTAAATGCTCTCCCTCCAGTGAGGGATGGATCGGGGCCTTTCCCCCCTGCCCTTAAATTTCAAATAGCCCGCTTGAGGCCTATCCCACAGCTCCAGCACCCAGCTGCCTCTCTCCAGCAGAAGAGGCTGTCCAGGAACAAGGAGCTTCTCCTCTGTATGGGCTTTTGAAACTTCTGCTTGGCCCAGGGCATTCCTCATCAGCACCCTGCTGCCATCAGGCACATTACCCTTGCTGCCTAAACTCCCCAGGCCCCATGGCCTCCTGGCCACTTGCCTGTGTGTCTAGCAGGAGTTTACATTTTTGTTATTCAGATTTTCAATTACAATGTTGAATTACTGCTACTCGGTTAAATCACGAGTGGGGTTCGAACATCCTAAAGTGATTCTGAATATGCTACTTTCCCTCTTCTATCCCTCCGCTATCCTTCTGAATCCAAATAACTGACACCTATCCACCACTCAAACTACTTTCATATTTCACTATACTAATTCAACACTAATCCTTTATGGGTTCCGGAGTAGTGTGCTACTCGCCGAAAAAGCGTTTCAACGCCTCGTCAGGTGTAGTAAGCGCTATATAAATGCAATTACAATACAATACAATACAAAACAATACAAGATAAAATTGAAACACGCCATGGTAATAGTGGAACCAGCCAGGATATTTCACCAGCCTTTGCTTCCCTAGCAAAAAGGCTGAACTAATCTACATTTTTTATCCCTTGCGAAACAACACTGGAACAAGTAACACCTCACTCAGAAGTGAAATGAGTCAAGCAAGAACACTGGCACCATGAAAATCACAATTTCGATATTTATAAATCATGAATTACTTTAATAGAACAAAGGGTTTTTAATGTGTTTTGAATGCTCACTTAAACATACCGCGTTAAACATAAATTAATGTGAGACATTTCTTATTACGATTTTGTGCTGGATCCACAGTAATGCAAAACGAACCTACCACATAATAGTGATAACAACTCACAACATGCATTAAGGCTCTATTATCAGTGCAAATTGAAACTCCATCACAAATTTGGGTAATTATCTCTGACATCATACACAAAGGCTTGGGTGCCTTATAAACATCTTTCTGAAATGGTATGGATTAGAATAATAAAATAACTATTTAGAATGAGGAAGAGACTGAGGCATATATTTTAGAGCTAATACAGTAACCATAAACATGCAAACAAATCTTTATATGACTTACAGCTCAAAGACAACAGACCAGTCCGGTAGGAAGAGTAAGTGCGTGAGTCCAGCTCCATGCATTCCAATAAATATATCTGAGTTATGAGTTACTCTCAGCTGGTCTACGAAACCAAGCTCCCTAAAGACCAGACAGGGGAGATAAGCATACGTAGCTTGTGAGCACAATATCTATATTTCAATGAGCAATTAAGTGTTTAACAGCATCTGTACAACAGGAATATCAACAAATAAGACATTGCTTTTTCATGGCTCTTTCCATACCTATTCTTTCCATCAAAACAACCTTACTTTTTCACACCAGATTCTGGGCCAGATGTACAACTGTTTTTAGCGTTTGCAAATGGAGAATCGGGCCGTTTGTGACCACTAAAACGGCTTGTGCAATGTCCCAACCCTATTTTGCGAGTCAGTGACGAATTACCAACTCGCAAAATAGGGTTTGCAAGTCGCTATTAGGAAGTGGCATGCCAAGGGCGTCCCTTCCTAATAGCGAGTCGCAAGGGCATGTACGATTGTTTTGCAGCCGGAATGCGGTCGCAAAACAATTGCAGTTTACTGCCTACTTCCTGTAGGTGGTAAGCCAGTCGCAAATGGGTATGGGTCACTAGGTGGCTACTTCCCCTTTGTGACTGGCAGTGAAAACGTTTTTTAAAAGCAGGCAGTGGTCCCACGGACCACTGCCTGCTCTTAAAAAATGAAACAGAAATGTTTCTTTCTTCTTTTTTTAAACACATCCCAATTTCCTTTAAGTAAAACAGGCTGCATTTAAAAAAAAAAACGTTGCTTTATTTAAAAGCAAACAGAGACATGGTGGTCTGCTCTCCCCAGCAGGCCACCATCCCTGTGTTATTGCCCATTCCCAATGGGTCCCAAATTGCGACCTGCCTCATGAATATTGGGCATGCTAATGTGTCGGAGATACATTAGTATATTTCAGTTCAAGAGTCGCTAAAAATCACAATTTGCGAGTCGCAAAATGTAATGGCCGTACATTTGGCCCTCTGTTTCCTAAATGTATGGATTTTTGGGAATGAGAAAGGTGTGGCAAACATGTTACTCTTTACAGATATCTGGCTTCGCCTGAGTCATTGCTGAGGTGTAAGGACTCGTCAATTCTCCAGTAAGTTAATACATTTTTAAAGTGATCCAAATATGGTCCAGCTTGTCACAATTCTGAGGAACTCCATGGTCCCTGCTAACTGAGATGAACTCTAGAATTTCTTGCAAGAAGAGTTAGATCCCAGAACCCTTCCAAAGGTGGCTCTTGCGAAAAGAATCTTCTTCCTGTATGATGAGAAAATGCATAAAGTCTAGAGCAGTAGTTCTTAACCTGTGATCTGTGGACCCTACGGGGTCTGCGATGCCCTCTCAGGGGGTCCATGAAGGTTTAGAAAATTAAATAATTTTAGCAGATTAATAAAGTATATATAAAAGAGCAATATGTAAAAATGAACATTTTAAAATGATCGGCAAGTGTAAAGAAATTAGAAATCAGAGGCTAAACATTAAGTTGATATCATTAGCTTGATTTGTGGGAGCAGGCAAGTACAGAAAACGGAATCTAGTATGGATGATAAGAAGCCTGGAAGCCCTGCATGCTCACACAAAAAGAGAACATGCATTACCAGCAAAAAAGACGGTGATATGCCTAGTTTATGACTTTGGCTTTTAGAAATCAAATCCAGTATTGAAATGTTCCAAGCTTCCTCTTAAAATGTAAACTCCTGATTTTTGCATATTTTTTGTGATGCAAACAAAGGATTTCATTATTTGTTTAATGGTTTGGTGTATACTAGCTTCTGTATTGTGCTGAGGGTCAACTCATAGCAATTACTTAGGCGGGAGTCCCTGCCTTTCATTAGTGATTCAGTGGGCGTCCATAATAGTCAACAGGGTAAGAACTATTTAGACATACAGACAGGGGCAGTTTCTTTGTGAGGGCGGGAGAGCGTCGCCCCCCTCCTGCTGCAGCGGCGCTAAACGTGAAAAATAAAACGGCAATGAAATTATTTCATTGCCATTTTATTTTTCAAATTTAGCGCGCAGCAGCTGCCTTCAACCGGGAGAAATGGGGGCGTGTCCTCTTCTGCTGCCCATTGGCAGCAGAGGACGACTGAAGCAGGGCTGACTGGGCGCTCCAAAGTGCGCATGTCACTTTGACCGGCTGTTTTGCGCCGGCCAAAGTGTCATGCGCACTTTAAAGCTCTTCACCCAGCTGTCTTATGTAGCTGGGTGGAGAAGAAGCACAGGCTTAAAGGGTATGAAGGAGCGTCCAGCCAGGATGCTCCATCTAATCCTGGCGCTGCTCTCATGTTGGGGAGAGTTGCGCCAGGATTGGTTAGCAAAATTTCCTTGAGGCTGAAGCCTGCGGAGCAGTCAGAAGATGGACCGAGGAGGACGTCGGACGTGCAGCAAGCAAGGTGAGTGACTTTCTTCTTTATTATTTGCCACTTGCCTTGCCTGCATGCATGAACCCACTCACCACTTAGTTGCCCACCTCACCGATGTATAAACTTGCCAGCCACCCCTGTATACAGATCCAATAAGAGCTATCACCAATTGAGATTTACGGTGACTCCTTAACAATGTACATCACAGTAGAGGGAAAGAGCAATGAAAATGCGTTCCGTCCCTAATTTATAGTGCTTGTACAGGGCAAGAGCAATTAAAAGCAGTTCATTCCCTAACTTACAGTGCTTGTTGGAAAATATGTTTACATAAATACTGAACTGAATTTCCAAAATGGTTCAGCAGTGTAATCCTTTTTCTACAGTTGTTAAATGGACACTTTTGAAACACAAAAGCATAATTTTTCCTGTAAATCATGTGTTTGTGTGAGCACTATCTGGAGTTACTGCAAGGGTCCTAATCAAACGCTGAACGTGGGGTGGGACAGCAAGATACATGGTGTTGAAATAATCAGGAAAACATGTTACACAAATATGCACTTTTCATATATAATACTTGTATACCAATACTCCTGCACCCCTCTTCTTCATCTCAGCCATCACTAGAATAGGAGCATACACAATATACCAAACTTCATGTGTCACGCCTTCCCAGGAAAACACTGAGGTTAGACCTTTTCACTTCCGGTTGAAGTGCTTCATCTGCAAAAGGTTTGATTGGTCAGCAGAGCTCAGGCTTCGCAACGTGGCAACTATCTACGAGTTTTAGAAACTCTGACCTTCAAAAGGATATCGAGTCACAGGATGGGACTGGCCTATAGGGCAACCGGGCAGTGCCCGAAGAGCTGGTCTGACAGGTCAATGTGTGGGCCACTTTTTCGGCTGTTTGCCAAATCCATTGGAGCCTATTTCAATAGAGGATTTTAAATTATTTTTGACGGAAAACCTACCTTTTGTAGACATTATCTCAGTTTGTCGGCTGAGGGATTTCAAAGCCTGATTATGCAGAGAAACATTTTTACTCACGAGGCACTGATGATGCATGACAATTCTTTTGGGTAGCACAAGTTCTTTCCCTCCTTCACCCAGGAGATTGTGCTGCAAACTTTAAGTGAAGGGTCAGTGTCAGATCATGCTTAGCTTCAGTGTTTGAACGGCAAAAGGGCTCTAGTCTTTTATTTTTAAGGAACTGTTAGAAATTGGGTTTCTGGTTGGAAGAGATATGCGCTGTCCAAGCAGAAACCACAAACCTAGTCAGGGTAAGTCACACCACACCCTAAATTATCCTGTGCTCACCCTCTGGTAGCTTTTCACAGAGCATTCAGGCCTAACTTAAGGGGCAATGTGTAAAGTACTTTTTGCAACACTTCAAACAGTAACAAAGTGAAAACACCACAAAAGACTCCACACCAGGTTAGGAAAATAAAGAATAATTTTTATAAATAAAACCAGATTAAAACGACAAAAATCCAACAAGCAGAAATCGAGATATGAATTTTTAAAGAATAAAGATAAAATAGCACTAGATGCAATTGGGATATCTGGTAGCGTTGGACCGAGACAGTGTCAAAAGTTCAGGCTGACTGCGATAAAGCACGGGCAGGGTACAGGGACCCACTTGGGTCCGTTGAACCAAAGTACCTTGATCCGGAATGCGTAATCATCGGCGAAGATGTGCGGTGCAGCCAAAGCAATGCATCAATGTCGAGCCATTCAGTGGACGAGATGCGTCAATTTTCTTCATGTAACATCAGCAATGCGCCGGTTGAGAGTGCAACACGCTGGTTCCAAATGAGATGCGCGGCTGCTGCTCCTGCCGTAGGCGATGCGTCAATTACAAAGACGATGTGATGACCCTGGAGGCAATGTGCTGAGTCTGCTCTACGTAACGATGAGGATGCGCTGGTTCCGATTCACACAAAGGCATAGATGCGCCGGTTCCGATGAAGATGCATGGGTTCTTGTTGAAGTAGCACTTTATACCCACTTCCAAGTGCCCAGGACTGGGTTAGCACCACTTGGCAGGGCAAGACTTGTAGCAAGCAAAGTCCAGGTGCAGATGATTTGAAGTCTTTGATGTCTCTGAGACTTAGAACAGGATGGGTTCAAGTGATGCAGGTCCAGTTCCCCTCTCCCAGGCAGGGGAACAACCAGCAGCAGGGCAGCTCAGAGAGGCAAGAGTCAATCAAAGCAGCAGTCCAGCAGAGTGGCAGTCCTTTCCGCAGCACAGCAGTTCTTCTTCCTGGCAGAGTCTTCACAGGCTCAAAAGTGTACTGAAGTTATGGTGTCCGAGGTACAGTACTCATACCCAGTTGTGCCTTAGAAGTAGGGGAGACTTCAAAGAAGACTTTGAAGTGCACAGAGGTCCTCTCTTCCTGCCCTGGCTCCAGACTCACTTAGGGGCGTGGCGGTGCCACCCATTGTGAGTGGACAGGACACAGTCTATTCGTGTGTAAGTGTGAGGCTGTGCCCAGTTCCTCCCTCCTCCCAGGAAGACCAATCAAGGCACACCTACATTTCCTTTGTGTGTGGCTGTCTAGAGGGAATACACAAAGCACAGCTGTCACCGAATCCAGACTGAAAAGAGACAGGCAGTAGGTACCAAAAGACTAAAGTAAGTAAATGCCAACTTTCTAAAAGAGACATTTGCAAACTGTAATCTAAAATCCAACTTCACCATAAGTTGTGATTTTAAATTGTGCGTCCAGTGACATCAAACTTGAAAGGTCTATCTCTTCACAATTGGGAATTACACTTAAAAGATGCAGCAAGGTAATCCCAATGTTAACCTATGTGAGAGATAGGCCTTGCAATTGTGAAAAACGAATTTGGGAGTGTTTCACTACCAGGACATGTAAAACTTAAAAGTACATGTTCTGTCTTTTACATACATTACACCCTGCTCTGTGGGTTAGACAAGGCCTACCTTGGGGGTGACTTATATGTATTGAAAGGGAAGGTTTACGTCTGGCAAGAGGTTTATCTTGTCAGGTCGAAGTGGCAGTGTAATTATGAAATTTGTATGATTTATGTTTCTAGTATCTTTTAATTCAATGTATTTGTGATTGAAGGCTTTTTATATTAAATAGAATTCATAAGTGTTTTGATATCCTGCTAATTTCTGCTACCGTTGTGTCTGGTTTGACATATGTGAGTGGATGTGGAGTGTTTGTAAATAAATGTACCCAAAGGGAATTATATATTTGACATTTAAGTCATACTCTGTGCCCTGTCCCTTTTTGGTTTTGTGGGGCCCCTCTCGTATTTCAGGTGTAAATGCACATACAGACTCTGCAATGGCAGGCCTAAACCATGGTTTGAGGGCTACTAAAGTGGGTGGCACAATGAGTGCTGCAGAACCACTAGTAGCATTTACTTTATAGGCCCTGGGCAAATGTAGTGCACATTACTAGGGAATTATAAGTACATTAAATATGCCAGTTGGGTATGAGCCGATGTTACCCTGTTTAGGGGAGAGAGCACAAGCACTTTAGAAATGGTTAGCAGGGGCACAGAGCCCTAAAGCCAGCAATAACGAGGTCAGAAAAAGAAGAGGAGGAAGGCAAAAAGTTTGGGGGGACCCGACAGAGGTCCATTTTCCAACATAACCCCCCTCCAGCCTAAAGTCAGGGTAGACTAATCAATACCTTGATGGACTTCCCTGCTTAGGGCGCTAGAACATGGACAAGGGCCCACTACTGCAGGGGCACTTGCCAGTTCTATGCCTTTCTGACCCCAGTTGGATCCCTCTGTCTATACTCTCTGGGGCCACTGAGCTGACCCATGGGGAACCCTTCTCCTTCCCTGTAGGCCCCATGTGTGCAGCACCTAACTTTAACTTGCTCACAGATGCATCTCAGTAGGCAGACAGTACCACCATGGCCGACAAAGTGATGTCCACCCCTTGGACCAGACTTCTGTCTCCAACCCAAGGAGAATTCTGTCCATAAGGACAACAACCAACAGAGGCGCATGACAGCTGTCAGGATCAACAGCCAGATCCCACGCCATCCACTGCCAGGTGGAGGCGCTATGCGAGGCCATAGGCTAAGCCTCTCTCCCCGCCTTAGGGCTGGCAAGGGGTTCCCTATGGGCTCCAGAGGCTTCCCTGACCTCTGAGGTTTCTTAGACTGGGGGCAGAGGCAGCAGGTGTTGTGCACCCTTTCTCCACTCTCCCTCCCACCAGTGTTGGGGTGATATTCTGAAACTGGCCCTTCAACTCCGGGTCTGTACCCTTAGGCTGAACATGTGCCTGGCAAGCCAGAACTTCCAGGTGACACATTCTTTTCTGTGTCATGCAAGAGTTTGCCTGGTTCAGGCCCCTAGCCCTCTGTCTGTGACAGTGTATGGAGCCTCCTTTGGTCAGAAGTGTCCTCACCAGAATCAGTCTTGGGTCGCTTTATTCTCAGAGCCGGCAACCCCTGACCCACTGCTCCTCTCACTGTGGACTTTTTCCACCTCCTGCCCCTCATCTGGGCCTCTGTACCCTCTGCAGTGGAGTGGTACCCCCAGAAAATAGAACTGGTAGGGCACCTGTGGCAGCCACCCCACCCTGCTCTCCTGACACTGTGAAGCTCCCACCAGTGGATGGTTTCTTGGTACAGACCAGGTCCCTTTGCTTGTGCCCCCTTTGGGAACAATCCAAGCTCTGGGGCTGGGGCTGGGGCCTCCGCTCACAAAAAACCTCCCTTCCTTAGAAGGGACATGGGAGCTCCACCCCTCTCACTATATTGGGACCTGTCTGGGTCACTGCGTACCTCTCCCTCATTCTGTCGGGGGGAACCTGAGCCAACCCTCTTAAGATCACTCCCCAATGCCTTTTCAGACACTCTTGTACTCACCCAGAGGTCTGCCTCCTTTGCAAGCTCCCTGGTGTCAGTGAGCAAGCAATCAACCAGGTGTTGGCGTAGCTCTTAAATTACTGAACATGTGCTCTCTAGCGACCAAATTTGTACAGCCCCTCATAAGTGTTTATCCTACAACCCTTCACCCAACCATCCACTGCCTTGAAAAAGTAACCCACGAAATCCCCCCAGGACTGGTAGTTTCTGACTGCCCCTGAATCTCAACTTGTACTCTTCTGGGATGAATCCATATTTCTGGACAAGGGTCTCCTACATGGTAAGGTACCTCAGCCTTTCCCCCTTCTCTCTAGTGGCAGTAGGGCATCCCTCCCATCACCAGGAAAATGACTCCAAAGGCCAGCTCCCCAATCTCAGGCATCCTGTGTACCTCTAGAGCTACTTCATATGCCTGAAACCACCGGTATATATCATCACCCTCCTTGAAGTGAGGCACCAAGTCTCTGGGTATGTGGACTCTTCCTTCAGCGCTAGACACTGTAGTTTTGCTGCCACCATTTTTGCTAAACTCTAACAGCTGTTGGGCCTTCAAGTCCAGCTTCTTAAGACTCAGTTCGTGAGCCCACAAGATCTTTCTTTCTTTCTTCCTAGGCTCCCTATACCTCAGATCTCCTCTCCTCTGCCAGGGCTTTGTCAGCCTCAGCTCTTCTCTCCTCTGCAGTCAGTAGGGCCAGCTGCAGCTCCAGGCCCCTCTCAGTTTGTCTGTCCTTCAATTCCTCAGGGGACCAGATTTGGGAGGAGACACTACTTCTTGCATATAATCCTGTAGGGGTCTGCCTCTCTGTGGGCTCCCCTCTCTCCTCTGGAGCCACTACTACGTCCTTTTCCTCCTCCACGTCCTCCTCATTATCCTCCTGAGGGTCATTACCCTCTTAGTCCTCTGCTGCAGCCTTCAGCCAACGTGCTTCCTCAAAAGCATACAGGGCATCCTGGAGGTCCTGCCTGGGGACCCCTTTTTGACAGCCATCCCGCTATCTTTGCAGAACTTCCTAAGCTTAGCATTGCTGAGGGCTTCAATGGGGATCAGGTCCATCTCATTGTAGTCTGCTAGAAAGTTGGAATCCATTTCCAATCCGTTAAGGTATCACAGGTCAAACAACAAAAGAGTCTCAAGTTTATGAAGGTGAGGAATCAAATTTGGAAAAATGACCAATGGAGAGAAAAAAGGAGAATTTCAAATTGGTCTTAAGTATGGAATGGTAGTGTACATCAACCAGTGTATGGCACTGCAAAAACACAAGTCATACCCCAACGCTGCCACCAATGTTAGAAATTGGGTTTCTGGTTGCCAGAGGTATGCACTGTCCAAGCAGAAATCAATCCTAGTCAGGGTAAGTCACAACATACCCTGAATAATCCTGTGCTCACCCACTGGTAGCGTGGCACAGATCAGTAAGGCTTAATTTAAGAGCCAATGTGTAAAGTATTTGTGCAACACTTTAAACAGTAACAATTATAAATAAAACAAGACCAAAATGACAAAATTCCAACAAGTAGCAGTCGAGATGTGAATTTTTAAAGAATAATGATAAAATAGCGCTTAGAAGCAATAAGCGCTTAAATGCGATATCTGGTCGCGTTGGACCAGTGCAAAGTCAAAAGTTCAGGCTGACCGCGATGGAGCGTGGGCCGGATAAAGGGGCCTACATGGGCCCGCTGAACCAAAGTACCTTGGTTCGGAAATCATCGTTGTCGGCGAAGATGAACGGTGCTCACAAAGCAATGTGTCAATGTCGAGCCATGCAGTGGACGAGATGCGTCGATTTTCTCCATGCAACAGCAGCGATGTGTCGGATAGGAGTGCGACGCGCTGGTTCCGAATGCGATGCGCGGCTGCTGCTCCTGCAGTAGATGATGGGTCAATTCCAAAGACGATGCGCTGATCCTGAAGGCAATGCGCTGGGTCTGCTCTACAACGACGAAGATGCACTGGTTCCGACTCACGCAAAGGCGAAGAAGTGCCGGTTCCGATGAGGATGCATGGGTTCTGGTTGAAGCAGCACTTTATACCCAACTTCCAAGTGTCCAGGAATGGGTTAGCACCACTTGGCAGGGCAAGACTTCTAGCAAGCAAAGTCCAGGTGCTGTAACAGGATGAGTTGAAGTTTATGAGTGGATTGAAGGAGGTCCTTTCTTCCTGCCCTGGCTCAAGACTCACTACAGGGTGGTATGCAGTCCTTTGTGAGTGAACAGGACACAATCTATTCATGTGCAAGTGTGAGGAGGCTGTGCCCAGTGCCCCCGGTGAATGTCCTATTTATCCCAGGCAAACAGCCGATGAACTGGCAGACTTCTGCCTGTCAGCATTATTCGTCAGCTTGCTTCTAGAGGCTGAAGAGTAATATATACTCTAGCAGTAGCCCTTGTGACCACCAGAATATAAATCCAAGTTTGGTCGCATTTTCAAACGTTATGCTATGATGTCAAATAACATTGCAATAATGAATATGTACAGATATATATATACTAAATTGAAACATTTATGGGAACGTTTACTTACTTGTATTTAAAATCAACTACTTTGACGTGAAATGTAAGCACAGTCTTCAAAGCGTTTCTCAGCTAAGAAAAAAGAAAAAAAAATTTTAGTTGTTCTACTTTTTCACTCAATAAACACTGGTTAAGAAATGGTACATTACTTCTGCAAGTATATCAATTATCTGTGCAGATTATTTACATGTAAATGGCGCATTGACAAAGCCAATGGGCCATGCTTCTTTTTAAAGAACACAATCACATTCCCTTAAACACCTGCCATCAGCACATTCCCCAAACAGGCTACAGTACCTCAAGCCGTCACTAGAGGTCCCTCAAGTCAGTCAAGTCCTGTCTGTAGCAGGCTTTACTAAGGTGCTTTGGGTTAAAGACACATTCTTGCTGTAGCAGGGTATAGTCCTTAAGCCATTAAAAAAAGGTTCCACAGCCTTCCACCACTGCCACCTCAAACGTTGAATACCTTGAGAACTATGAACAGACCAAATGCTCTTGAATGTCTCCTTTTTTGCAAGTGGAAAGAAACCTGCACCCGTGCCATACACTGCTTATGACCTCACATATTGCATCACTCATGACATGTTAAATTACATCATTTATGACATTACTGATGACACCTCAAATGACATCATTGATGACATCACTGTGGACAGGCCCTGTGGCCAACCCACCATGAGGCAGACAACCCCTCCCCAGGCAGCCAACCTCATGAATAAATAAATCCCCCCAGGGGTTAGGTCACTGGGGCCTTTTAAGGCTCAGGAAAGGGGGGGGTGCAGGCCCTCTCCACTTTTGTGCGCATTTCAGACCCGGGAGCGGGCTTCCCAGGGCCCATAGTGGCTCAGGGAGAGGGGGCAGCACAACGTCTTCCCGTTATAGAATGCGGCCTGGGGGTGGCCTCCCCAGAGCCTATAATGGCTCAGGGAAGTGGGCCCCCCTCCCCTTAATTAAACGATGCAGCCCTGAGACACCATTGTTTTTTTTTACATCCCTGATAGAGTCTTGCGGGATTGCAGAAAAACCTGCAGTTTTTTTTTCAATTTTTGCCCCAGAGGTCCCTCTGGGTCTCCTCCACGTGGCCCAGGGTGGTAGGGTATCCTTACCCTGCTCCCTTAAATCTTTTTTTTTTCCCCAAACTTCAGGACAAGGGACTAAGTCCCCAAGTCCTGTAATGGCTGCCAGCAACATCTTTCTGATGTTGCTGGTAGCCAGTCAGAGCACACGCTCCTGCAGGGGGAGCAAATTGGTCCAAGGGACAAAATCTCCCTGAGCCAATCAGAACGCTTCATTTTAAAATTTGGCGCTCCCGCGAGAGGCTTGAGAGACCCAACCGTCCAAATATACAAATATTTTTTAACCTTAATTTATAATTAAAAAAAAAAAGAAAAATGACTAAACTGATTTACACCAACTCACAAAAAGCACAACCTGTGGACCAAGATCTAGCTTCCTGCCAAACTTGGTGTAATTCCATTCAGCAGTTTTTGCTGTAGCCCTGCCTAAAGAAGTCAATGGAACATGCGTGGGGGGCAAAAAAGAGCACTTTCTTATAAAGTGTTGTGTAGATTCGTCAAACGGTGCCAATCTTATTAGCATAAGAAAAAATGCATTTCCTATGGAAACTCTGACATAATTCTAAGTATCCAGTGGCGACCGTTACTAGGCAAAATAAATTAATGAATATATATATATATATATTTTTTTTTTGAAGTATTCTCGCGCTGCCAGAGCGTAAGAAAAGGTCGCACTCAGGGTTTCAAAATTGGAGTAAAGTATTTATTGACTTGACGCGTTTCGACAGCACGGTCTTTGTCAAAAAGTCATACAAAGACCCGGAAGTGGCAGTGACCTTTAAGCATTTCCTGTGTTATACAATAGACATAAACAATCTGTGCAAAGTGGAAAACAGACTTAAAAACTTTATCGATTCGTTATAAAATAACAATACGTAGATAAAGAGAACAAGGATTATTGAAAATCTTGCATTGTGCAAAAATAACAATTTATATAGTCAAAAAATTAATTAAGACTAATTCTCTATTTTAAACAAAGCAGCCATGGTTACAGAGCTGGTAAGCCTAGTGGCAAATCCACTGATATTCCACTTGCATGTGCTTAAAGAAATAAACGGGCAAGTGCCCTTTATTTTTGATATCCATACTTTCTAAATATATGTAAGGATCTGCTTAAATCATAGGACACTGGGTTAAGCCCACTGCGGGTCTAATATCAAAAGACAAAATTTTAAGGTACTATTGAAAAAGGCAATAAGGTGGAAAACGAAAAATAGAAAAATAATAATAATGTGACCTAAACAGGAAGGGGGCAGATCTATACAGATCTACAGAGCAGCCGCTCTAATAACATGGTCAGCAAATGCGCTAAGAGGTGTAATGAACTGACATTGGGAAGTGACGCTAGGATGTATGGAGAAACTAAATAGTGTACGGTTAGCAATTCTAACAAAGCAAAGATGATGTGTAGTCTCATTACACTAGCCTAAATGCACATGGAGGTCCTCCTCATGGTTGAGGCCTCCCGGGGTCTTGCTTTGTAGTCTCACTATATATTCAGATTCCAGGCGTCGCAGATGACGTTCCCGATCTCCTCCTCTCGCTGATGCAGGGACCCTGTCAATGCCAAAATAAGAGATTTTAGAGCTGATGTCGCCGACATCTGAATGCACTGATGCACAGTGTTTTGCTATGGCATATGACATATCACCATTCCTGAGGGCGCGCAAATGCTCTAAAATGCGTTTCTTCACCGGGAAAATTGTGCTACCAACGTAACACAAGCCACAAATACAGGTTAAAACATAAACAACATAGTCAGAATTGCAATTGATAAAATTGTAAATCTTCCCACTTTTTCCATTAGGCTGTTTAAAAACTTTCACATTTGTACTGTTACTGCACGCTTTACACCTCCCGCACTTGTGGAAACCCGGGAGATCCCTCAACCAGGTGCCCCTTGACTTGTTTTTGGCGGATAGGTGACTGTGCACTAACGCACAAGTTACTAACTTGTGTAACGATATATCTGTAAGAGACAGTAGTTAGTGATAGATTCCTTACCTTAGAATATCCCCAGGCGTCAGGCTGGATCCGGAAAAGTTTTGCGTAGCAGTACCCTTGCGCGTCGGTAGGCGGCGTCGTGCGGCTCCGCGTCCGTCGGCCGGGCGTCGTGATCGCCGGGATGACGTCGCGGGCAGCACTTAGGCGCCGCCCTGCGCGCTGACGCCAGTTCTGTACACGACTTTCCGCGCCAGGAACGCAGAGCCATGCAAGAAGCTGACACAGGTGTCTGAAAAATACTAGGGCCCTGAAAGGGATGTCCTTAACCCTAGAAATCAGTTCGCCGAACGGGGAGGATGGTGGGCGGTAGGAATCTATCACTAACTACTGTCTCTTACAGATATATCGTTACACAAGTTAGTAACTTGTGCATCTGAAAGAGACACGTTAGTGATAGATTCCTTACCTTAGAATAGATACCCCAGCAATACCAACCCCGGTGGTGGGTCTGCGAACAAAGATCAGACAAGGAAGTCCTGGAGGACAGAACGGCCAAAGAAGCCGTCCCTCCGGACCTGACTGTCAAGGCAGTAATGCTTAGTAAACGTGTGCAGCGAGGCCCACGTAGCTGCCTGACAGATAACCGGCAGCGGAACACCGCGGCCCAAGGCCGTGGTAGCAGCCGTTGCCCTGGTGGAATGGGCACGCAGCCCAACAGGAGGCTCCTTCTTAGCCAAAGAATAGCAGGTCTTGATGCACAAGGTAACCCAGCGGGAGATGGTCCTCTAGTGCACCGCCCGACCTTTTTGGCGCCCACGTAGCCAACAAAGAGCTGGTCATCCACCCGGAAGTGTTTTGTGCGGTCGATATAGAAGGAGAGCGCACGTTTTGGGTCCAGACGGTGGAGCCTCTCTTCCTCTCTGGAAGGATGCGGAGGCGGAAAGAAGGTGGGCAAAGTGATGGTCTGCCCAATGTGGAAAGCAGTAACCACCTTTGGCAAGAAGGACGGACGCGTCCGAAGAACAACCTTGTCTGGATGAACAGACAGAAAGGGAGGTTTGCAAGAAAGAGCCTGGAGCTCACTCACCCGCCGAGCGGAGGTGATGGCCACCAGAAAGGCTGCCTTTAGAGTCAGAAGACGAAGAGGACAGTTATGCAGAGGCTCAAAGGGAGCGCACATTAAAAAGGTAAGAACCAAGTTCAAGTCCCACTGAGGCATTACAAACGGAACAGGAGGGAAGAGGTGAGTAATGCTCTTTAAGAACCTGTTAACAACAGGGGACTTGAAAAGGGAGGGCTGATCAGGAGCCTGAGGAAGGCCGAGATAGCACAAAGATAACCCTTGATGGTACCCAGGGCAGAACCCTGTTGGGCCAGAGAGAGAAGGAACAGAAGGACCTCAGAAAGAGGGGCAGAAAGGGGATCCACAGCCTTTGCTGTGCACCATGCCACAAATTTGTCTCCACCTGCAGGCGTATACCACCTTAGTGGAGGGACGCCTGGCTGCCAGAATCACATCACAAACTTCGGGAGGCAAGTCGAAAGGAATCAACTGCCGCCGCTCAATCTCCACGCAAGCAGGTGTAGACTGGACAGGTTCGGGTGGAGGACCGTCCCCTGCTGCTGCGACAGAAGATCCTCCCGAAGAGGCAGACGGATCGGGGATCTATGCTCATATTGAGTAGCTCGGGATACCAAACTCTTCGAGCCCAGTCCGGAGCCACAAGAATGACTTGGGCCCGGTCGTGCCGAATCTTCTTCAACACTCTGGGTAGAAGTGGTATAGGCGGAAAGGCGTACAACAGACCGCAACTCCACTCGCGACGAAAAGCGTCGCCGAGCGAGTGCCGCCTTGGAAATTCCAACGCGCAGAACTGATGACATTGCGCGTTCTCTTCGGTGGCGAATAGATCTAACCAAGGCTCTCCCCACTGTAGAAAGAGTCCTTGCGCCACTTCCGAGTGAAGACGCCATTCGTGATCCATCATGCACCTGCGGCTGAGTTCGTCCGCCTCTGGCGTTCAGAGAACCTGCCAGGTGTTGAACCATCAGGAACATGCCCTGATGTTCCAGCCATGTCCAGAGGCGCAGAGCCTCCTGGACAAAGGGTCCAAGACCCCACCCCGCCCTGTTTGTTGCAGTACCACATGGCGGTGGTGTTGTCTGTGAACACCTGCACTACCTTCCCTTTGACAGAGGGAAGGAATGCCTTGAGTGCAAGCCGGATCGCCCGGAGCTCCAGAATGTTGATATGGAGCCGGGACTCCGCCGGAGACCAGAGGCCTCTGATCTCCGCCTCTCCCATGTGACCGCCCCATCCCAGAAGGGACGCGTCCGTCACAACTGTATGCTCTGGCTGGGGAAGGGAGAGGGATCTGCCCATGACCCATAGCCGGTTCGAGAGCCACCACTGCAACTGTTTTGCAGTCCCCTCCGAGATCTGGACGTGATCGGACAGGTTGCCCTGGTGCTGCGCCCACTGGAACTTCAGGTCCCACTGCAGAGCCCGCATATGCCATCTGGCATGATTGACCAGCAGGATGCAGGAGGCCATGAGGCCCAGCAGCCTCAGGGTCATCCTTACCGAAACCCAGGATAAAGGCCGAAAGATCGGAATCATAGCCTGAATATCCCGGACCCGCCGTTCGGGAGGATAGGCCCGAAACTGCGTCGTGTCCAGAACTGCTCCGATGAAAAGGAGCTGTGGAGAAGGAATCAGATGCGACTTCGGCACATTGATGGAGAACCCCAGCGAGTGCAGGAGTTCGGCCGCAGTCTGGAGGTGGGAGACGACTGCCTGGGACGAGCCCGCCTTCAGCAGCCAGTCGTCGAGGTAGGGGAAGACTGAAACCCCTGCCCGGCGCAGATGAGCTGCGACCACCGCCATCACTTTCGTGAACACCCGAGGGGCACTTGTAAGGCCAAAGGGGAGCACGGTGAACTGAAAATGCTCGGGGCCTACCGTGAACCGAAGGTAACGCCGGTGGGCCGGCAGGACGGGGATGTGGAAATACGCGTCCTGCAAGTCCAACGCTACCAACCAGTCTCCTGGGTCGAGGGCAGTCAAGACCTGAGCTAGGGTGAGCATCTTGAACTTCTCCTTCCGGAGGAAGCGATTGACGTTCCGGAGGTCCAAGATAGGACGCATGTCCTCCTTGTCCTTTTTGGGCACCAGAAAGTAGTGGGAGTAGCAACCACGCCCTACTTCTGGGGTCGGAACATGCTCGATGGCCCTCTTGGTCAAGAGGGCCGTGACTTCCTTCTGTAGAAGCACCAAGTGATCCCCTGACATGCGGTGGAATTGAGGTGGCATGGCTGGGGGGTGGTCTCGAAGGGGAGGGAGTAGCCCCTTCGGACAATGTCCAAGACCCACCTGTCCGAGGTGATGGTGCGCCAGTGGGGAAGGTGATGGCGGACCCTGCCTCTACTGGGCGTGCCGTGCACCTGAAAGGAGGGACTAGGAGGGCTTGGAGGCCGCGGACGGGTTGGAGGTGGTGGCCTGACCCGCACGCTGGTTGCCCGATCCGCCACGGCGGAATCCACGCCCTCGGCCACGCGAAGACGCCTGCTGCGCGGGCCGGTGGCTGGGCTGCTGACGTGAAGGGGCGCCCTACCGTGGCCACGATAGGGGCGAAAAGCAGAAGGCAGCGGAGGGCGTGTAGCAGAAAGGCCCAGGGACTTGGCAGTAGCCCGTGAGTCCTTAAAGCGCTCCAACGCATGGTCTGCTTTGGACCCAAAAAGACCGACTCCATCAAAGGGCATGTCCATGAGAGTATTCTGGACATCCCCTGAAAACCAGTGGTTCTCAGCCAGGCGTGGCGGCGGAGCGCCACTGTCGTTGCAATCGACCTGCCCAGCGAGTCGGCGGTGTCAAGGCCACAACGGATAGTGTATTTGGCCGCATCCCTTCCTTCCGCAATGGCGCGGGAAAGCAGTGCCTGGACCTCCTCAGGGCACTGGGGCAAAACATCCGCCACCGAATCCCACAGAGAGTGGGTATATCGGCCCAAAAGACAAGCGGTGTTAACGGACCGCAAGCCAGCACTGGAGGAAGAAAAACCTTTCTTCCCAAACTGATCCAGGCGTTTGGATTCCCTATCCGGAGGAGCGGTAGGGAAGGCGGTTTGGGAAGCGGAGGCTTGGACAACCAAGCTCTCAGGAGTGGGGTGGACAGAAAGAAACAGGGGTCGCCCGGAGCGGGGCGATGGCGTCGTGACACGTTCCGATCCACAGGAGCCCCTGTGTTGGGCTTGGACCAGGCGCCCAAAAGAACGTCTGTGAGGGCGTCGTTAAACGGCAGCACAGTCTCCGCAGAAGAGGCAGAGGCTGCCGGCTGAAGCACCTCTGTCAAGATGTTAGGCTTGACCGTCAAAGTAGGGAGCTGGAGACGTAAGGCCCCAGCAGCCCTACGCAACACCGTACCAAAATTGGCCCCCTCCTCCGTAGCCACGGGAGGAGACAGCATGCCAGTGTCAGGAGAAGTATCCAGACCACTGGCCTCCCCTAGACTCTCTGTCCAGTCCTCATCATACTGACAGTTGCGAGTCAGAGGGTCATCAGACCCCTCCCAGTCCTCCTGGTCCTCCTCTGGTGCAAAATAAGGAGGAGGAGGGACATTTGGGGACCCAAGGTCCCATCGGGCGCGGAGCCGGCGTCGAGCGACGCCGCTCCGGGTCCATGTCCGGAGCCGGAAGGAATTGGGGACGACGCCGCCCGGAGCCCAGGGCGGCGTCGAGAACGGCACCGGAGACATCGGCGCCGGCGGAGGTGTCGTGAGGTCGACCGGCGTCGATGGGGGTTGTGGAGCCGGGATCGAGGCCGGGGCCGAAGCCGGAGCCGGGATCGAGGCTGGAGGCTCGGGCGACGCCGGAGCCGGAGCCGCCGGCGACGCCGGAGCAACCCCATCAGGGCCCGCGGGGCCCGAAGGCGCACCGGAGGGGCCTGGAAGGCCCGAAGAGGCGGGCCATGGCCGACAGGAACTCCTGTACCTTGGCCGGATCCGCCCCGAACCCGGGAAGGGCGGGTATGACGGGGCGACTCCACAGGCAAGTCCGGGGCCGCGGGGGCGGGGACGGTGCCGGGAGGGGCCTCAGCCGAGTCGCGAGACCAGGCGAGGCGAAGTCCGAGAGCGACGATGCTTCTTGGACTTCTTGTGCTTAGACTTACCGGACGAAGAAGACTTCGACGCCGACGACCGGTGTGCACTCCGCGAGCGACCCCTGGACCTCTCACGCGACCGGGGCCTCCGTGGAGCCGAATGCCGGGCCTCGAGGAGCTTTCGAGACCGCTCTCGCAAAGCTTTCGGGTTGAGGGCCTGGCATTCGGGACAAGACTCGGTGTCGTGGCCTCGGCCGAGGCAGAAGAGACACTCCCAATGCGGGTCGGTGACGGACATCATCCGCGCACAGGCGCCGCATCGCTTGAAGCCGGGCATCCCTACGACACCTTAAAGATGGAAAAAACAGTGAAAAAATCACCAAAAATAATGGTCAAAAATTGACCAGGGCACTGCTCTTCCCGGATCTGCGCTGCTGGCGCGGAAAAGAAGAACTGACGTCAGCGCGCAGGGGCGGCGCCTAAGTGCTGCCCGCGACGTCATCCCGGCGATCACGACGCCGACGACGGACGCGGAGCCGCACGACGCCGCCTACCGACGCGCAAGGGTACTGCTACGCAAAACTTTCCGGATCCAGCCTGACGCCTGGGGATATTCTAAGGTAAGGAATCTATCACTAACGTGTCTCTTTCAGATATGTCCTTCAAAGACTGACATTTCCTATAGGTGATGTGTGGTGATGGACTAACCAGATTGCCGATTACAGCATCGTTCTTGACTATGTGCCAACGTTTGCGCACTATCTTATGAACTTGCTGTGAGGCATGATTGAAAGTGGTGATCAGTCTCACTTCATGTTTCCCACAATCTTTCTCTTTGGAATCAGTAACATGTTTCTGTTCTTGATGGCCACCTTTTCAGTTGCATTTTTGATATGCCTCACAGTGTAGCCCTATTCCTAAAACGACCCTCATGTTTTTGGCTTCTTTCTCATAGGCATCCGGGGAACTACAGTTGCGCTTCGCTCTAAGAAGCTCCCCATAGGGAATACTCCTCTTCAAAGCCATTGGATGATGGCTGTCCGCATGTAGGATACTATTGCTAGATGTCAGCTTCCTAAAAGGCTTGTATGTAATGTCCCATGTTTCACCTCAACCAAAATATCTAGAAATTCAATGGTGGAGGGGTCAGTTTTACTGGTGAACTTTAAGTTCAGGATGTTATCTGAAAGGCCCTGAATAAAAATATCAAGGGCTTCCTGTGGACCATCCCATATCAGAAAAATATCGTCAATGTAGTGGGTCCACAGGATGACATTGTTCATATAAGTGTTGTTACCATCATGCCACAAATGCTCCGCCTCCACCACCCCATGAACAAACAGGCGTAGCTAGGAGCGAAGCAACTTCCCATGGCCGTACCAGTGTACTGTTCATACCACTCATCCTCAAATAGAAAACAGTTGTTATATAGGCAAAATTGCAACATCCGTATTAAAAGCATGGTGTGGTCATACATATTCAAAGGTCTGTCTCTCAGATAATATTTACATGCTTCCAAACCCAAATCATGGTCTATGCATGTATACAGAGCAACAACATCTATTGTTGCCAGGATGTAAGTCTCATTCCATGGAATCTCCTGGATTTTAGACAGAAAGTCCATGGTATCTCTACAGTAAGAGGGTAGGTTTAGAACATATGGACAGAGGAAATAGTCCAAGTACATAGAAGTATTTTCAAGAAGACTGTTATTGGCCGAGATGATTGGTCTGCCAGGTGGATCTGTGGGGTGTTTATGCACTTTTGGCAACATATAAAAGACAGGAGTCACTGGTTTCTGCACCCGCAAAAACAGGAACTCATTTTGACTCAACATGTCATGTTCACGCCAACCACATTGCCCCTCCGATAAGGGGGCAATGTGGTTTTATGGGACATCAACAAATATCGAATTGAGGCGAAGCGCCAGCTTGAATTTTCAGGAAGCTATTTGAGGTCCGGTTTGGCAAGGTACAATAAAACCATACAGGAATATCATAGCCTATTGCATGATTGGCGTGAACATGACATGTTGAGTCAAAATGAGTTCCTGTTTTGCGGGTGCAGAAACCAGTGACTCCTGTCTTTTATATGTTGCCAAAAGTGCATAAACACCCCACAGATCCACCTGGCAGACCAATCATCTCGGCCAATAACAGTCTTCTTGAAAATACTTCTATGTACTTGGACTATTTCCTCTGTCCATATGTTCTAAACCTACCCTCTTACTGTAGAGATACCATGGACTTTCTGTCTAAAATCCAGGAGATTCCATGGAATGAGACTTACATCCTGGCAACAATAGATGTTGTTGCTCTGTATACATGCATAGACCATGATTTGGGTTTGGAAGCATGTAAATATTATCTGAGAGACAGACCTTTGAATATGTATGACCACACCATGCTTTTAATACGGATGTTGCAATTTTGCCTATATAACAACTGTTTTCTATTTGAGGATGAGTGGTATGAACAGTACACTGGTACGGCCATGGGAAGTTGCTTCGCTCCTAGCTACGCCTGTTTGTTCATGGGGTGGTGGGAGGCGGAGCATTTGTGGCATGATGGTAACAACACTTATATGAACAATGTCATCCTGTGGACCCGCTACATTGACGATATTTTTCTGATATGGGATGGTCCACAGGAAGCCCTTGATATTTTTATTCAGGGCCTTTCAGATAACATCCTGAACTTAAAGTTCACCAGTAAAACTGACCCCTCCACCATTGAATTTCTAGATATTTTGGCTGAGGTGAAACATGGGACATTACATACAAGCCTTTTAGGAAGCCGACATCTAGCAATAGTATCCTACATGCGGACAGCCATCATCCAATGGCTTTGAAGAGGAGTATTCCCTATGGGGAGCTTCTTAGAGCGAAGCGCAACTGTAGTTCCCCGGATGCCTATGAGAAAGAAGCCAAAAACATGAGGGGTCGTTTTAGGAATAGGGGCTACACTGTGAGGCATATCAAAAATGCAACTGAAAAGGTGGCCATCAAGAACAGAAACATGTTACTGATTCCAAAAGAGAAAGATTGTGGGAAACATGAAGTGAGACTGATCACCACTTTCAATCATGCCTCACAGCAAGTTCATAAGATAGTGCGCAAACATTGGCACATAGTCAAGAACGATGCTGTAATCGGCAATCTGGTTAGTCCATCACCACACATCACCTATAGGAAATGTCAGTCTTTGAAGGACATGTTAGTGCACAGTCACCTATCCGCCAAAAACAAGTCAAGGGGCACCTGGTTGAGGGATCTCCCGGGTTTCCACAAGTGCGGGAGGTGTAAAGCGTGCAGTAACAGTACAAATGTGAAAGTTTTTAAACAGCCTAATGGAAAAAGTGGGAAGATTAGGCTGTTTAAAAACTTTCTTTCTGACTATGTTGTTTATGTTTTAACCTGTATTTGTGGCTTGTGTTACGTTGGTAGCACAATTTTCCCGGTGAAGAAACGCATTTTAGAGCATTTGCGCGCCCTCAGGAATGGTGATATGTCATATGCCATAGCAAAACACTGTGCATCAGTGCATTCAGATGTCAGCGACATCAGCTCTAAAATCTCTTATTTTGGCATTGACAAGGTCCCTGCATCAGCGAGAGGAGGAGATCGTGAACGTCATCTGCGACGCCTGGAATCTGAATATATAGTGAGACTACAAAGCAAGACCCCGGGAGGCCTCAACCATGAGGAGGACCTCCATGTGCATTTAGGCTAGTGTAATGAGACTACACATCATCTTTGCTTTGTTAGAATTGCTAACCGTACACTATTTAGTTTCTCCATACATCCTAGCGTCACTTCCCAATGTCAGTTCATTACACCTCTTAGCGCATTTGCTGACCATGTTATTAGAGCGGCTGCTCTGTAGATCTGTATAGATCTGCCCCCCTTCCTGTTTAGGTCACATTATTATTATTTTTCTATTTTTCGTTTTCCACCTTATTGCCTTTTTCAATAGTACCTTAAAATTTTGTCTTTTTGATATTAGACCCGCAGTGGGCTTAACCCAGTGTCCTATGATTTAAGCAGATCCTTACATATATTTAGAAAGTATGGATATCAAAAATAAAGGGCACTTGCCCGTTTATTTCTTTAAGCACATGCAAGTGGAATATCAGTGGTATTTGCCACTAGGCTTACCAGCTCTGTAACCATGGCTGCTTTGTTTAAAATAGAGAATTAGTCTTAATTAATTTTTTGACTATATAAATTGTTATTTTTGCACAATGCAAGATTTTCAATAATCCTTGTTCTCTTTATCTACGTATTGTTATTTTATAACGAATCGATAAAGTTTTTAAGTCTGTTTTCCACTTTGCACAGATTGTTTATGTCTATTGTATAACACAGGAAATGCTTAAAAGGTCACTGCCACTTCCGGGTCTTTGTATGACTTTTTGACAAAGACCGTGCTGTCGAAACGCGTCAAGTCAATAAATACTTTACTCCAATTTTGAAACCCTGAGTGCGACCTTTTCTTACGCTCTGGCAGCGCGAGAATACTTCAAAAATTATAGCGGGTCCAGCGCCCGCCGGTCAGCACCAACCCCATCAGGTGGAAGCAATCGGAAGTAAGGCTGGACTGTTCTTGCTATATATATATATATATATATATATATATATATATATATATATATATATATATATATATATATATTCGTCCAAACACTCTGCATAACACAGTGTGGCGCACACTCGAGTGGGATAAATGAAGGTTACTTTATTGTAGTCCCGTAGCTGAACAAACGCGTTTCGGCCATGACGGCCTTCGTCAATGTCAGTACGACAATGGATTCATAAAGTTTAAGTACACTTCAATTGGTTAACTTTTGGCCAAAATAGAAAACGGACTTACATTAAAAGCATTTTGTTTCATGGTAACAGTGACGGCCATCTTACAATGGATAAAAGAGAGAGCCTATATGATATAATTCATAGGTATTCATCTTCTAAAACCATACGTTTTGTATCATGACTGTATAACATTCGATCACTATCAATAAATAACCATAAATATCGCTAAATACAATTGGTTATCTATACACATCAATAAATATCCAATAATTAATAAATATTGATGAACATTGCTAAAATTCAATTAGAATCTAAAATATTTACAATATCATATAATAGATATAAAAGATTTTTTCTCTCAATCCAAATAAAGCCCTGAATGGGCAAAGATAATCTGTCCCATGATAAGATCTCGACAGGATCGACAAGCCAATAGACGGCCGCACTAATGCCCTTGATGGGCTAAATAGAGTCCGCTTTGTATACCTGTTAAACATAATCTTTGTTCTAACATTTTCATATTGGTCCCTTTCCAACGTATCGGCCATCAATTTTTTAGAAAAAACATTTAAAAATAAGAGAATGAGGACTTATATAAAGCCGCTAAAAAGAAGAAAATTTTAAACAAAATATTTTTAGGATTTTCAAATTATTTTGTTAGGAAGTTTTTCATTGAGATTATGTCACAACATTTTTACCATTTTTTGTGTATGTATATATTTTTTTATATATAACATTTTCTTCTTCTAGGTCAATTTGTGAGGGAAAGTGTAAGCAGAGGTGAGGAGAAGGACAAGAGGGGGGGAGGGGAGGGACAAAATTCATTGAAGGGAGGAAGGAGAAATTACTATAGAGCCTATTGCGTGTGAGATATGTGCTCAAATCATGGGGCTATTCCTTTATATCTGAAATATGCCTCCTATTGATGCATGTGTCTAATTCACACTATTGCTACTTCACTATTGTCTACTAATCAGGTGACATGAGTGGTAGGCTCCTATAGTATTCAGTAAAATAGAATCGCCATGTACATTGTAATAGTCTACCCTACATGTATCCACATTTCCTCTTCGCAGTTAAGACCATGGGGGGTAAGCGTGCGCAAATCCACTATATACTTGGACTCCATTTGTCTCAACATTCTTACCCTGTCCCCTCCTCTTTTTGGCGGAGGAACATGATCTATACAGAAAAATTTCAAATGTTGGCTGTTGCTATTGTGATGTTCTGCGAAATGTCTTGCAACAGGATAGCTGTTATCTTTTTTGGTGATCGCACGCATGTGCTCCAAAATCCTCTTTTTCGTCTGGTGTATCGTGCTTCCCACGTAGCGTAGGTTGCACGGACACACCAGACAATATACAGTGAATTCAGTGTTGCAATTAAGGAGTCTTCCTATATACCTGGTCTGGTCTCTGCCTGGCACCTGAAACTCTTTCACTACTTTGCTGTTTTTACACGCCTTACACTAAAGACATGGATAAAAACCCTTAATATTGCTTAGGCTTGCTTCCGTTTTGTTGTAGTGACTATGCACCAGCATGTCTTTTAAAGAAATATTCTTCCTATAAGTTATATTCGGATGGTGCGTGATTAATTTTCCAATTACACCATCCGATCGAAGAATATTCCAATGCTTCCCTAGAATCTGGCGTATTTCTCCAGAGTCTGTGGAATATGTCAATATCATTCTGGTGGTCTCATCCTCACCAGATCGGGCTGTCTTGTTGAGAAGTTCTTTTCTATTTCGTAGATTCACCTTAGTTAATGCTGGTTGTAACACCTTCTGTGGATAGCCCCTTTGAGCAAAACGACTCACTGCATGCTTGGCGGCTGTATGGTAATCCTCTCTAGTTGTACTATTCCTTTTAAGGTGTAACAGCTCTCCATAAGGGATGCTGTTTACAAGACACCGTGGATGTTGGCTGGTGTAATGTAATGTAGCATTACCCGCTGTGGGTTTACGGAATAACTTAGTTTTCAGTTGACCTCCATCAGCAAAACCCATCAAATCCAGATACGCTACCTCCTTTCTACTAATGGTTCTAGTGAAATGTAGGTTGATGTCATTGATGTTAAGACTGTCTATATACTGGTCTAATTCATTTCTAGTACCCGTCCAGACGAAAAATATATCGTCAATATAGCGGGTCCAAATTGCTATCCTCTGTGCCAAGGCCTCATTGATACCCGCCCAGGCCACGTGCTTCTCCCACCTGCCCACGAACAAGTTCACGTAGCTGGGGGCGAAGCACGTGCCCATCGCGGTGCCCTGTTTCTGCATGTACAATTGGTCACCAAACGCAAAAATGTTATTGTGTAGGCAGAATGTCATGAAATCCACGATCATCTGACTATGCTCCATGAATTTTAAGGGTCTGGTTTTCAAAAATGTTTTCACCGCTTCTACTCCCTGATTGTGGTTAATACAGGTGTACAAGCTGGAAATGTCAAGTGTCACCAGAAAGAAGGAATTGTCCCAGTTTATGTTGTCAATCATCTTAATAAAATCTGTGCTGTCCTTGACAAAAGAGACTAAGTCATACACAAAGGGGCAGAGGATAAAATTCACTAAGATAGAGGTATTTTCTAAAAGGCTTCCCTTTGAAGACACTATAGGTCTACCCGGCGGCCTTTTCTCATTTTTATGTATCTTAGGAATGTGATAAAACGTTGGAGTAAAAGGGTAGTCAATTTTGATGTATTTATACTCATCCTGACTCAAGATGCCCTTATCCCTCAAAAATCAATCATAGAATAAAATTCTAATACAGTTTGGTTGTATTCTTTTTGGAAATTTTTACAT